>JANHGO010002974.1:0-28363 GCA_024606505.1 Aquila spilogaster
CACAAAGTGACCTTGGCGCCGGTCCCTCCCCTTCCGCCGCGCCGCATCCGGGCGCCCGCCGCCGGCCCCGTCGCGCCTGCGCACAGCCGCGCTCACCCCGTCAGCCCCGAGGAGCGGCAGCCGCAGAGGGTGAGTGGCGGCCGCGGCATCCGCCCCCATCGCCGCCGCCGCGGCCCGCTCACCCTTTCGCTCTCTCCGCAGAGACGCCGGATCGTGGCCCCGGGGACGCCGCCCGCCCGCCGAGATGTTCGCCTGCGCCAAGTTGGCCGCTTCGCCCGCCCTGGTGAGTAGGGTCGCCCCCGGCCCCGCGGGCGGGCTCACTCCTCCCCACTGCCGGCACTGCCGCGGGACGCCCGGGTCGGGCGGGCCTCTTGGGGCGAGGTGGGGCGGGGGCTTCGCGGCCGCGGGGCCGCGCTCTCCTTCCCGCATCCTTGGTGGGGCCCTCGGCCAAGGTGAGGGGCGCGGAAGGGGGTCTTCTGTGCTACTGGGCCCGGAGCGCCGCTCTAGGTCAAACTCCAGGCCGAGGCCCAGCCCGCGCGGGGCTGGGCTTCTTGTCCTTGGCAGACAAGGGGCTCTTCTCCTTCACAACGTCCTCTCGCGCTGCAGAACGTCTCTGCTCGCGTGGTGCGGGCTGGGCTCTCCCTGCAGGAAGAGCTTTGTGCGAGGGCCGCTGTGACCTTAGAGTGCTGGCAGCCCAAGGGCACGCGCAGGCCTCTTGTGGAAGAGACTTCATTCATTTGCGCCTCGCGACGTTTCAAAGTCTGGGCTGTGTCTTTGCATTTAGAGGCTCGGGCTAAATGATGGCTTTTATTTTTCTGTTCTAGAATACATAGCCCTGCCTGCCATTCTGTTTGGCTTTTACTTGGTTGCTGATTTATTTCCTTTCCTGTCGGTGTACTGCATGCAGAGGCTCACTGAATAGTCTAGCTATTCACAGTAATGGCTTTGGAAAACAGTGCTGTCAAGTTGCATGCAGAGTTTGCTTTTGTGTGGTCTTCTGTATATCCGTTTATGCAAAGATCGTTGTCTTTCTAATAAGGCAAATGGCTTAGCAGATAATAACCTTAATATCTTACAGAAGATCTCATGAGGGCAGCTGTATCTAAGTACTTTGTTTAAACTTTTTTCTTCCTCTTGCAGATCCGCGCTGGGTCAAGAATCTTGTACAGACCAATTTCAGCATCTGTGTTTTCTAGACCAGAGGTCAGGACTGGAGAGGTACCTTATAAACAAAATTCTGTATCTTCCTAAATTACCTGGTGAGCCTAAATGCTCTCAACCTAGAGTTCACAGGTACTAATGCCAATATCTCTGCTCTGAAGCTTGCCTTAAATCAAACCTTTAATAGTACTTGTTGCTGGCCTACTATCTCACTCCGTAAAAGTCCTTTGTATTTAATGTTCATTGCTTTCAGTTGAACAGGTAACATTTGGAAGTCTTATAGTCTTATACTCTTATAGTCTTATTACTTGCAAGAGTAACTAGACTGGTTCTAATGCAACTTTTGTAACTATGAAATAGCACTGTATCAAAGTGGTCATGAAAAATAGTCTGTGTCTGAATATAACGTTTTCTTTTTTCATGTCTTGTTTTCTTAGGGCAAATCCACACTTAATGGGGCCCAAAACACTGTATCCCAACTAGCACTTAGAGAATTCCAGACTAGTGCTGTCAGCAGGGACATTGATACTGCTGCCAAATTCATTGGTGCTGGTGCTGCCACAGTAGGTGTGGCTGGATCTGGTGCTGGTATTGGAACAGTCTTCGGTAGTCTAATCATTGGCTATGCCAGGTAATCATTCTCTCTCATATAAGTGTTGAATTACATGCAGTTGTATCTTGATGCAGCATTCCCGGTAAGCTAACTTGTAGTAGGGATGATGGAGCTGTAATAGATTCTGTTAATAATTGTTAGTGTTAAACATGGCTAAATGGAATAGCATGAAGCTGCAGTATATTTGGCAGGATGGCTCTGTTAAATTCAGAACTTGATACAGTCTACATGGAAAAGAGACATAAAGGAAAAAGTCTTTTTCAGTGCTTTGGTCACTGAAGTCCAATGTTCAGAGTGGACGACTTCAGCGTTCTGAAGTCCAGAGCTGAATTCAAAATCTAGCCTAGATGCTCCCCAATAAGAAGGAACTATATGAAACAGGCATTAATTATTAATTATTAATTAATTATTCTTTCTAGCAGTTAAGACCTAAGTCTTTTGTCCTAATAAAAGTGGGTTTTTTTGAAAACCCTACTGAAAACATGGAAGTTCACCTTTGACTTGAAGAAACATAAATGGCTTTTCATAGAAAACGAATGTCTCCTCTTTTGTAATAGGCATGAATATGCTAGTATGTTTGTGGACTATTACTATACTGCTATGCTGGAGAGTCTTCCCCTCGCCCTGGAGTAATGCACTGCTTTTATTTTTTTAATAACAAACTGCTGCATACTTACTACTTTCATCTAGATGGTTTCAGTTCCTGGATTTTTCTCAGAGCTACTTAATGTTTTCAGCTTCCTTGGAATATAGTTGTAATGTCAAAGATACGAAATAATCTTATAAACAGTAGTGCTAATAGCTCCCATACGGGAGGAAAGTAAATGCAAAAGGTGAATATAGTCATAAAAGCTGTACTCATTTGGAAAAGGCATATATAATCTGCCTAACTTGAGTCTAGTCTTAATAACCAAGTCACTTGTCTTCCATGAAATCTTTGCTTGTAAAAAGCTTATGCTTAGATTTACAGAATTTCCTGTTATGGAATCTGTGTAAGGGAGAGTATGAGATTCTAAATCTGTGAGAAACATTAAGCTGAGTATGAAAACCTGCTTAAAGATAAAATGATCTTACACCTTTACTTTCTTCTAGAAATCCTTCTCTGAAGCAGCAGCTGTTCTCATATGCTATCCTGGGATTCGCCCTGTCTGAAGCTATGGGTCTCTTCTGTCTGATGGTTGCTTTCTTGATTCTATTTGCCATGTGAAAGGAGATCTGCCTGTAATACTGGCGTTGGAATGTAATTCTGCATATTTTATGGGACTCCCAAAATGTTGGTGTCATGGAAATTGATGCTATTTCCAAAGTCATTTCATTAAAGATAACTTTAACTGTCAACCTGTTGCTGGCGTTTATTATCTTTCTTATTAGGTTATGACTTGTGATAATGACATACCATGTAGGACCCTTAAAACAATGACTTCAAGTCAAGCATAATATCTGTGGGAGTGTCACTTGTTTGGTAAAATCAGTGTGACTAATCTTAGGAAAATGAGAGGATGCACTGACAAAGTGTGAGAAGTTATACTTCTGACCTTGTTGCTTTACCTATTTCAAACTTATCCAGAGCTGTTTCTATGTACAATTACGTGTAGTTTCTTTCCCCCCTTCAGATTAGGTGGCACATAGGGTGTTTTGGCACCCCATGGTAGAGTGAGCTAAACAATCCGCAAACAGTGATAAGGAAGTTCTGTTTGCCTCTGTTGTTGGTTCCACTACAAATTTTGATCACCCTTGTAAAAAAAATTCTGCTCAGTTCTGATCAGCATCCAGGTTGAACTAAGCTATTGCTTGAGTTTGGTCCAAAGCATTTAGTTGTGGCATATGGACATTATACTCTTAGTTAATTACAGCATTCTTGGCATTACCTAACTAAAAAGGAGAATGTCCAGCTTCCTAATTTAGTAAAGACTTGTTATCTACCTAATTTTTTAATAGTAGGATCAAAGCACTTCTAGTAACAAAATGCCTGCAGTACAAGCTTTGCTTCTCGTGATTTCTATCTTCTAAAAACCTAAATGGATTTAAGGCGTTCTCCACACTTACAGCAACATACTGTGTGCTACTGTATACTAATTTGCTGGGTGGCTTTGAATATTAAATAATAGATCTGATCAGTCAATAACTACAAACTGACCTTTGAAAGAACGTGAATAAGCTTCTGAGCTTTGCTTTCCTGCTGTTACGGAATTAAACCTAGGGAACTATCTGTTATGAGCTGTAAGTAGCCTGTCCTTGGGTATATGGAGAAACTGATTTGTGGCTCTCGAGTGGGTGCAATATGCAGGTAAATTCTTTGCTTTAATTTGAACTTAAATACCAATTAGGAATACCAATTAGGTATTCACTTAGCCTCATTTGAACGTAGCATAAGAAGCTACTTTCTCTGTATGCTCTTCAGAGGAAATGGTATTCTTTGCCAAAGGATTAAAAGCTGCTTTGTAAATATGGAAAGCAACCGTTGATTTTACTCAGGTTTGAGTGTAAAATATGCAGCACCTTTAAGCATTTGGATCTAGCATAATGTTAATAGTGCCATGTATGACTGGGTCTGGAAATGATTTGGTTTAGAGGGATAGTAGGAGGTAAAGCATGTTGTAGCTGTCATACGTGGTTGTGCTCATACAGTGTTGGTGTTTTTTTTTTTTAATGCATTTATCTATTCTCATAAGCTGTTACAGAGCTGATGTGCAGTGTAATTGCCTTGGATAGAAGGCAGATAACAACCAGAATTCTAGCCTAAAGTTCATCTGTACTGCTATCTTTCTTTGTGTATGATGAGACTTTCTTGAGGTTTAATTGTGTGTTTAGTGTAGGGAGAAGTTCTGAAGTTCTGGAAATTCGATAAGAAAGCTGTCCAAGTCATGGCAATTGCTGAATGTACATCCTGTCTTTTCCATTGTGGTTCACCCTGTCCCTATGATCAGCCTTGTCTGAAAGGCAGCACACGCTCCACAAGTGAAACCTGTCTTAGTAGTAGCATCTCCCCAAGTTTGACAGATTTTAAATCACTCTTATACTGCTGAACATGGTCCAAAATTGCTATTAAGTAATGCCAAATTTGGATGAATTGGATCTCAGTGTTAGACAAATCATAGTCTTACAAAACATGGAAACAAACCTTCATGCAGGAAGTTATCTTCCTCATGGGCAACATTATCCTCATTGACAATATAGTAAATGATTGATAGGTGGATTTTCACACCTGAGTGATCCTGGGGTACATGGACTCCCTCTCTCTATTCCTCTATTTTCTCTGTTCTTGGAAACAGCTTGGTTTCACTGGTTATTTGATCACTTCAACAGTTCAGTCAGTTTGGTCTTACAAAAAAACATGAGGTGTGTGTTCCTCAAATGCTCTCAGAAGAGACAACTATAAATGTGTAGATAAATGTGTCATTGGCTTCTTTTGATAATTTTTTGCTGTGATTGGGCAGCAGTAAGCTATCTGAAAGGACTTGATCCTTTCTAAATGAGCTTACATCAGTAAGCATTTTTCGTAGGTCAGAGAAATTGGATATCAAGTGCAATGCTGTAGGCTTTACTTTTCCTGAAATTTGTCA
This sequence comes from Aquila spilogaster, assembly GCA_024606505.1. Classification (NCBI taxonomy): domain Eukaryota; kingdom Metazoa; phylum Chordata; class Aves; order Accipitriformes; family Accipitridae; genus Aquila; species Aquila spilogaster. The sequence continues at coordinate 5,338 of JANHGO010002974.1, forward strand.
TGCTTTCTTCTGACGTGGGCTATGCTGACCTTAGAGACCATCAGTTTGGGAAAATTAATATTCTGCAGATCCAAATACTCCTGTCTGTGGTTCAGTGTTGAAGATGGAGCTAGCTGGAGCAGAGATCTGTGTAACTGCTCTGTCCTAGTGAATCAAACATCTTTCTTTCTCTGAAAGTGATTTGCAAGGATGGGTTATCCTAATGTAGAGTGGAAGGAACATTTGTAACATAAATTACGTTCTTATGTTATTGCTGCAGGTAAAGCAAAGAACTTGCATCTCTGAAGTTCAGGACTGATGCTGCCATGTGATGGTAGATCTGAATCTAAAGAACACTTCTTTCCTATATGGCTCTTAGTTGCTCTGTGAGGAAAGCTTATAAGCTCATAGCATGGGATAGGGTCTCTTCCTTTCTGCAGTATCTCACGTTTGAGCCATTTACAATACTTAGTTATGAGTAATTCTGCCTTTAAGTAAAAAGTGTTGCAGGGATTTTTCTATACTACCTTATCTCAAAAAATTTCCAGTGCAGTTCAGGGCCAACAAAGCAATTACAAGAAACAAAGCATCCCATGTTTTCTTGTCCAAATTCAGGGAAACAGTTGGAATGTAATTAAATGGTGTAGAATTTGCTTACGCTACTGGAACAAATACTTTTTCTGAAGAAGTTTTTTGTTATTCATAGTATTGGGTGCTGTATATGGCTATAATACATAACTTGAATGGAGCTCATGCAAGGTCTGGTTATCCCAAGGCTTGGCTGTGACATGCTTGGAAGAGTGGTACTGACCAGAGCTCCTGCAGCACCTCCCTGCGGGACAGGACTTTGAGGGTGAGTTTTTGTGGAAGTCCTCTCTGAGCCATGTTGTCAAGTGTGCTGGGCTGTGGAATGAGCACCATTTGGCTTGGCTGTCTTGGCACGTGTGCTGTCTAGATATGGCCACTGGAACGTTAAGCTGGCCGTATTCGCTCAACATCCTTAGCAAGAAAGAGTAGGGTTGTAACTGCTCTGAACGCTGAACGGCGTGGTCACCCATCCACGCGCGCAAAGAGCGACACCTGCTTATCCGCAGCCACACCCAGACACCGGCCGCTTCCGGCCACACAGGCACCCGCACGCGCCCCGTCGTGGCGTCCAATCCGCGGCGTCCCCGCCCTTTTCCCCGCCCCCCTGCGCCACGTGATCTGCGTTCCGTCGGGGCCGCGGAGATGTCGGCGGTGCTCTCGCGAGAAGTGACGGAAGCCTGTGGGGGACCCGGCCTTTCATGTGCGGCGCGGCCCGCGGTCCCGGGTGAGTTTGTAAACAGGAGCGCGGCGCGGCCGGGTGAGGTGCCGGCTCCGCCCTCCTCGCTGCGCCCGGGCCCGGGCCCGGGCCGCGGGGAGCGCCCCGAGGGCAGAGGGGAGAGAGCGACCCGCCGAGCAGTAGGCGGGGGTTCCCGGGAGGCGGTAATAATATGGCGCCGCGACTCCGCGCCGCCGCAGCCCCCTCCCCCACCGAGGCCTGCGGCTCCCGCCGCCCCTAGAGCAAGGCGGGAGGACGCCAGCGCCGCCGCAGGTAGGGGCCGAGAGGGTGGGGGCGATGGGGCGGGAGCTGCATCGGCTTTCCCATCGCCTCCGGCAGCGGCCGCGACGCCGGTGGCTGCCCAGGGCTCGGCCTGAGCCCCGGCCCTGAGGAGGCCTCTCTGCGTCCATCCGCGACTTTGGGGGGCCTCGGGCTGCGCCCGGCGCCAGGGCTCAGCGGTGGGGAGGTGGGGGGGGGCGAGCGCCTCTTGTGCGGGCGGGGCCACGGCCTGTGCCTGTGTCTCCCGGGTTGTTCTAATGAAAGGTCTCCGAAGCTGTCAGAGGATTAAAAACAAGCAGCACAGCGCGGGCCCTCAGGCACTGGTGGTTGCACGGTGTTTCAGGCGCAGATACTTCACGCCTCCGTGTTGTGGGGGATGGGGTACAGGTGCTATCGTGCTGCTGCAGCTTTGTTCATGCTGCAGTCTTCCTACACTCCTGTGTTTGGAAGGGGTTCCATCAGCGCATTTCCTTGTCCCACCCCCGTGCCTATGTCACTCGTTTGCTTTTTACTGCTAGTTTCTTCCAGAAATGATCTTTCTCTTCAAATGAAGATGCTGTCACCTGCTTCGTAGTAGGATAAAAATCTCTACTAGAGCTGGAAATTGTGAATCATCCACTGCTTTGCAAACAGCTAATGCAAAGTGAACTTTTTCCTGCAATTTTCACTTGTGCCTTTTAGAATGTCGTCATCTTGTCACTCTGTACTCAGAGCTGTGAATGTCTTCTCTCAAGCTCTTGCTGAGTGTAAAGGCACATAGAGCTGATTTTAAAAAAAAAAGAAAGAAAGAAAAAAGGAAAAGAGCAAGTGTGCCTGAAGTTAAGGTTAAGTAACTGCTGTACCTGTGTTAGATGCTCCGTTTTCCTTTGGTTTATAGGATGAGGAAAACTTTGTGGTCCTAGGTTTCCGGTGTGGTAGATGTGTCTTCAGCCTTCCTTAAGTTGCTTCCAACATAAGTTGCTGTCAATATTAAGACTAGTTACAGGCATCACTTCAGAGGCACAAACTAGTGAAGTGTGGCATTCATTTGGATTCTCTTGATGTTTTTAATTTGCCAGTTGAAGCCTTATTGAAAAAAAACAAACAGCGGTTTTGTCAGAAACCGCTTCTTATATAACACATCCAAAGAAATGTGAAATAAAAAATAACTACATGTGCTGGTGGAGTGAAGCTGCTTTCAAAAAAACTCAGTGATGAGTTTGTTTTACAGTTGATATTACATGCTAACTCCTAATCAGCTAGTTGAATCTTTGGTCTTTTTCATTGTGTAGTTATATTTCTACCCTGACTTAAATTCTAGAAATACAAACATCTTCAATACATCTTTTTCCAGAAAATTCTTGACTGTGCAGTATGTAACATAAGGTGCTTTCAGGTCCTGAATTAATCATGCATATCTTTATGAATAATTTTTGTTTTCATGCTACTTCTCTTGTGATTTTGTGACAGCATTGAGCAGCCTGAAATATGGTGCTCTTTTAATCTTATTAATTTGGGTTCATCTGCTGCCTAAAATGCCTTTCGTCAGGTATTTTTTCTTCACCCCCCCCCCACCATTAATCATTTTAAACTTACAAATGCACGTTCAAAGGTTCAAGAAACTTTACTAACATTTAACATTTCTCTTATTTTTGTAACGTTTAAAAATGATTCGGAATTTCTGTATTAAAATAATGTACTGACTGTTTTTAGAGGAGTAAACATGATTCAGTACCATTAACTTCTTTTTGTAATAATGAATAGACTTCAAGTTATCATGTCCTCCTGCATAACTTAACTACGTTTGTTTCAAATCAATAGGGTGCACTCTGAGACATTGAATATAGCTAGTGATAGAAATACCAGTCGATATTTTGTAACTATGCAGTAGCTCTTATTTTTGTTTCAAGTTGATGCCACACTGTATCTGATTGATTTTTGTGTCAGTTGCTGTTTAGCAGGAGCTCAACCTCAGAACTTTTCTATTAGCTCTAGTTCAGACTGGAGTTTGTCTTCAGTACGTTAATGGGAGCAATATAGTGCGTTTCCATTTCTGGGTGAATGCCAGTGACCATTTACCTTGTTGCTTATAGGAAAAAAATACATCACTGTTTTAATGAGCAATGAGAGTGCTTCAGTGGCGTAGTCCTTGGTATATTTAAGGATTTTAAATCAAACCCTTAATTATTGTATGCAGTTATGTACCCAAAGAATGCGATCTGAAAAAATGTAAAAATGAAGTACCTTTGTTAAGACTTTTTTAATTTGCTGAAAATAGAGTTGCAAAAGACTAGATTTCTAATGTCTGTTAGGTTGATGGGACAGTATTAAAATTTTCAACCCTAGGTAGTTGAGCTGGTGAGGGTGCAAAAGCTAGTATCTTGCTAAGCAAGTTGCAAAAAGATCTGGGGAATATTAACTCCTGTATATTTCCTTTCTGAGGTTCCCTGGCTTTCTATTTATCTGTAAGAGCTGTATTCACATAGCACAGGCTTCCACTAATCCAAGCCCCTCTGAGAAATATCCAAGCCATGGAGCTGATGTAGGAGCTGTCATATTCAGCCACCAGGAAGTGTTAGGTCTAGGAATGTTTCTTTTATTCCATCAGTGCCTGGTTTACTGGAATTGTCCCTTTTTATGCAAAAAGCTTGCTCCTCTAGCAAAGCTGAAATAACTTCATCGGTTTGTTTCTGTGCATGTGACTATCTGGCCAGTGAATTTCTTGTTCTCATTTGAAATTGTTAAGTCAATCATCTTCACTTCTCACGCGTTTTTCCTCTTATCCAGATGTTCTCCCTCTTATTTATTTGAATTGAATTCCATACCTTCCTCAATTTGTCTCAGACATCAGTTATAGACAGGTAACTGAAAGCATCAATGTTAGGCATGTTTTTAGAAGAAGAAAGCTTGATGCAACAGCCATTGCCTTCTTCCTCCCCAGAACTCTCTGAAACAGACCGCGTGACTTCAAGGAAGTGGAACAACGGCTCTAGTAAGCAGTAGAGTGGCAGTATTGAAGAAGGAGCTCCCGTTTTCCTCTTTGCCAGTTTTTGAGGTTTGCATCCTTTAAAAACTTGGGACTACAGCCCATAGTTGTCTTGCAGAATCTACTGAATCTGTTATAGAATCTATTTTCTGGTGATTCTACTTCCTCTATAAGGAGGAATGTTTATACTTTTTTCATTTTTTTCCTCTTTCAGTCTCTTCATTTTTCACTTTTAGTTTTTTAGGAATGTTAAATTCTGTAGTGGCGTTACAGAAATGCCGTCAGTCAGAACACTTCTGAAAGCGGTCTGTAATGGTGAATATTAATTACACCACTTCTGCTTTACTTTTCTTTTTTTTTTGCGTACAGGAAACTGAAAAGAAAAAAAAAGAAGTTCCAGTCCTTTTAGGTAAGTGAAGTGATGACTTTTCTTCTAAAATCCAAATGCTGGCTTTATTTTACTTTTTAGGCGGGGGTATATTCCACACACAAACTTCTGGTTTCCACTGAAAACAAAATTTACATGCCCCTGTAGAAAATTTTAGAACTTAATATTAACTGTGGGAGGTGATTAAAATTTATGCCATTTGATGCTGTTGTCGGATATTGAAAGTATAGGAGGTACCCTTTGTTTACTTTGATTTGCATTGACTTGCTTGGCTGCATGAGAGTCAGCTCTTTTAATTTTGGAGTGGTTGAATTTGGAAAACAAAAGCAGCTATTTCTTTTTTTCATCTGAAGAGGTATCAGTACTAAAATTTTTGTGTAGAGCCAAGCAAATCATTAAATTATGCTCTTGAAGTACCTGTTAAGAGAATGTTATTCTTTACTGAGCAAATATATTCAGTCCACTTGACTTTAAATGCAAATGAGATGAAGAAGTTACACACCTCAAATAGAACTCGTGAATCGATAAAGACTTGGAAAATTTTTGCCCTTGCCCTTTTATGCTTCAATTTAGGAACTTTAAAGTTAAAGATCTTAAAACCCTAATCCTGAAACCAATTACATGCTATGATGAGATCTGCATTAAAGGTTACTAAGAGTTAATAACTCTGTGTACAGTAAGAGTTTATTGTGCAGTAAAGAGGGGCACAATCCCAGATCAAATATAAAGAATAAGGAGAAATGTTTGGTGTACATGATTAGTCTTGAGAAAATGCAAACATCTGTAGAAAAACACATCTCTGATGCTTTAACTTAAGCACTTTGTGAGGTACAGACTTAGGAGGGCTTTAATGCTGACAGACTACCATAATTCTGATTCATGACAAAAGCCTATTTTGTGTTTTATCCAACTTTCTCATTTTTTTTCAAACAAGAATATATAGATGTTTCTTGAGAGGGAGCCGTGTGCAGGTGGTCAGCCTAGCTGCAAAACTTGGGTTTGCAACACGTGCAAGCAGTGGTAGATTAATCAGCTACTACAGTAGCTGGTAGGCTCAAATTGTCCTCTGTGGACTGTCCAATTTAGGAATGGATTTGCGCTTGCTAGAACGTGCATTTCTTCTTGCTTTCTGTGCAGCAGAGGAGTGATGAAATAGTTTTGTAGGTTTTTTGCCTTCCAGATTTCATTCGTTTCTAGTTGTCTGTCTTCTCAGCAGACCCAATCCTTCTGTATTCACTTAAGGATGTCTTCTTCTATGCTGTTTGTGTCAGCTTTGAAATTACAAGAGAGCGCTCTATTGCTGCAGGGTTTAGAATAAGAGATTGCAGGGTAAGCTTGCATAGCTGATGAGCAAATTGGGGCATAAGGGTCTTTTGGCATCCAGCATGCTTGATAATGTTGAGAGGCTTTATGAACAAGTCTGACAAATCTTTATAGGTATGTGTGAATGCTTTTTCTCAGCAAATTTGGAGATACTTTGCAGGGATTGTTAATATACATGTATACATTTTAAACAACTATCCAAATGATTAATAGAAAAATTTTGAATTGAGGTGTTGGTTGAGTTTTCCATGCTCCTGCTGTATAGGGAATTAAAAGAGAAAACAAAAGAACCTTTACTGCTAAAATAAGCCATCAAGACATTGGTCAAGTCTGCGATTCCCTTCTTTCACAAGTTGTCTACAGAAAGGTATTGTACAGGCAAGCCTCAGAGGATGCAGTAATAGTTTGTTAAAAGTATACTTCAGATATTTACTTGAAATCTTATTAAAAATGTACTAATGATTGTAGATTCTATTTTTATTACATGTTTAGATTAACATTGGTTTGATATTTCATAGAAACACCTTTATTTTTTAAATAAGAACGCTGTCTTAAATGTCAGTAAATTATTTGTAAATGCTACTGTATTATTTTGCTCTGTATTAAATGCATTTTAAGCAATTGAATTTATCTACAAGTATATATTTTACTGTATTGCTTGCTTTCTAAAAGCGATGAGACAACGTTTAAATACTTTCACATCATTCTGGTTTGTCTTTGTGTTGAAATGCAGAGCAAATGAACACCAAAAATGAGAAACTGCATTCTGATTTAAGTACCACAGTTGTCTGTATTGCTGAGATTATTTGATGCTGTTCCCATGTTCATCTCTGATACTGTTTCTCACTGAGAATTACACTGAGAATCTACAGGTTTCTTTATGTTACTGAGAGAAGGTAGGGTAGGAAGGTTTGTACTTCTGTGGACTATAATAAGAGTTATTTAATTGAAGTGTTTGATTCACCTGAAGAGTTAAAGTTGAGACTGGAGGTTCAAATTCAAATTGAATCACTTCAAGAGCTATGTTTTTTTTTTTTTTCTGTGACAAGGTTTTTTTTGCTTGTTACCTGGCTAACAAACAAAAGTGCCTATAATTCATCTCTGGCCATTGGGTTTGAAGTTCGCATACTTTATTTCTCATTGTGTTGGGTGGGGAACGTTTTTGTCAAGATGGCACATAGGTTACTCTTTTGGTATTCAGGGAAAGGGTGTTTTTTAAATTATTTTTTTTTTATTGTGGTGTTCTCTCTTAGTGCGATCAGTCTCCAATAGCCTTTTGAAATCAGAGTGCACAAAAATCCGGAAGAAAGAGAAGAGGCAGGCTAAGGATATCTTTTGTGTTGTTTTTTGTTGTTGTTGATGTATGTTTGTTGCTTGTTTGTTTTAGCATAGCGTCTACAGTTTCAGGTGGTAGACCATAAACTTAATCACTGTTAGTTTTCTAAAGCTGTCAGAACGTTACTCGGGTTTGGATGCTGAGTCTCCTTCTTTTGTTGTACACTACCCAGAATCTGGATCTGTCCTCTGTGTAGTAGCGCACTAGGTAGCATAAGAAAGAAAGTAGATCTTTCCTTAGCCTTCCTTTTCCAAGCTGAACAAGTTTAACTCCTTCTTACTGTTCTTGTATGTAGTAATCCAGCCCCATAACTGTTTTGGTGGGGCCTCTACTGGTTTCTCTTCAAGTTTGTAATCTTTCTCCCTTTTAAGGGCTCAAAATTAGACACAGTACTCCAGCTGCAGCTCCCTGAACGCTGAATAAATGAGAACAGTCACTTCCCTTGATCTGCTTGCTATGCTTTTTCTAATTCAGCCCAGTATGCTGTTAGCTTTTGGTGCTGCAAGTGACTTGCTGGTGAATTGTATTCAGTTTGTTGTTTCAAGTTCTGCCCCAAAGCTGCTTGACAGTTGTTTGGCCCTCAGCCTGTAGTGTTGTCTGGAATTATTTTGTTCTAGGTGCAAGCTTTGCATTTGTCTCTGTAATAGGTAAATACAATCCTTACTGAAGTGGCTAGACTAATGAATGTGAGCCCTTTGTTTTCCCATCCTGTCAAATCCGGTTTCTCTTTAGATTTATAACATCCAAGATCCTGCTGGAATGGATGAGTGAACTTCTTTTCTCTTTTAAGTTCTAAAAATTTAGCACTTCAAGAGACTTTTTTTTCCTTAGATGTTAGTTGGAATCTCTTTACAAAGGCATTATCTCTCAGAATTCCTTATAGTTTGCAGACAAGTAATGGAAAATTCAGAATATGAATTTTTCTCCAACTTTTCTCCATGAAGTTATTCAGGAGAGCAATACTTTGTTTTCTTTTCTTTATAAACAGGGTGTCAAAAATTTCAGGCTTCACAAACTAAAAAATGAAACCAGTTAACTGCTTAATACGTAAGTGCATGCTTTGGTAATATTCCTTTAAAAGAGAAAATGGACAATCAAGAAAAAAAAATCTTTACAGCTTATGACCTGAGAAAAAATGCTAACAGTATGGGTGTAGTAGATGTTTGTGTCTAATACTGTGTACTTTCAAAGACTCCCAACAAGCTATTTTAACAGATACGATGTTGTATATGCCCCTCTGTTAATCAAAATCTTCATCTTTTAGGAAAAAAACAATATACCTTCAGTCTGATATGGAAATAACTCTTCTGTTTATAATATGTATTTGTGCATATATTGCAGTCATATTTAAGTATGTTTTGGCTCATGATCAAGATTTAACAAAGCTAATTCCTTTTGAGACTTAAAGGAGACTGTCCCTGCTAGTTTGAACCCATAATTAAAAAAAAATAAATATCTGCTTCACATAGCTGAGCAAAGGTACTGTGTTCAGGGGGGATGACCTTTGAGTGTCTGTTTAAATTCCAGGTAGTATAAAGATGAACTCCTAAGGCTTCAGTGAGAACAGCCTTAATCGTGAAGCCTATGTCATGAATATTAAACTTGCCCATGACATTGTTAATACTCCTTAATGTTGATAGTACCAAGTTCATAGTTGTAACAGTTCAGGAAATATTTTGCCTCTTCAGAGACTTGAGACAGGTTATGAACTCTTTGCATAGAATGGCAGAGCAATCTCTCTCCGTGATTTGCTTTGGCATCTTGTCTGTAGGACATAAACGTTTCCCTGAGTTGTTAGTGCCAAAGAATCTAAAGTTTCTGGCAGCCATTCATCTCTTCTTGGCTTGTGATCTCAGTCTCAGTATCCTCATTCTGTTGAATGTATATATTTAGAAGTGACACTGGAATCTCTCTCGCTCTCTCCAAGATTTGCTATTTGGTGCCTGTAGCCAAGGACACTGGGCTCTCCTCCTTAAAGTAATATTTAAAATTCTATGCAGTAGTGTCCCCTACGGATACGAATTTCTCAGGTATTATGTCTTGGATGATTACTTGAAACTGTTTTGTCTCTAGTGGTAAATGGTATTCTTAGGATAGTTAAGCAGCTTCCAAAGCCTTGCACCTTTTCATGACCACTCTTCAGGGGGAGAGATGAATTTGTTCTGATTGTGATTGTTAATCACAAAGACGTATTTATTCATCAAGCCAAGCAGAGGTCAGAACTAACATTGTTAGATCTTCATACAAATATCCATACTTACAGATGAATGTGTTTCCTTTGGGGGGAAAACCCGCAATGGGGCTAAGAGTGCTTGCCATCTCCTGGTTAGTTAGCTACATTGGTGCTTTCTTTTTTTTTTTTTTTTTTCTCTTTCTATTATTTGAACTTAAAACGAGATAACTTTAATAATGAGATTAGTTCCTCATCACTGATCTCTGATGTGACAATATCATATTTTTACATGTTCAGTGTATCTGAACTTTTGTTATTTCCAGTCACTGATGTCACAACATCCACGTACAGATCTTGTGCACTGTCCAACACAGGTTGACCCAATCCCATGTGTGTCTCTTCTTCCCAAAATGGAGTGATGCCACCTTTCCTGTAGAATGAGACTGTAGCTGAGAAATGTACTCTCCTTTCTCTTCTCCCACCCAGTAGTGTTCTTCCCTAGCACAGAAAACAGTCAGAGCAGACTTACCATGCCAGTGGATTAATTTTGGTTTGCTGGAACCCAGAAAGGAAGGGGCCAAAGGAAAGGCTTGTGCTAAGGTCCAATAGCCAGGAAAGCATAAAAAGTAGTGGAGCCCAGAATGAACTTGAGAGAACTTCCAGCCAAATGGTTCAGGAGCAGAGAGTTCATAATGATGAGATGAGGGACAGTTACACCTGCTGTCCACAACTTATTAAGTCCACCTTGACCGCATATTCCAGGAGAATAATACAGCATTGTTGACGCTTGATAGAATTATAATACTTCTTAGTACTGGTATCATGAACAAGTCAAGTAGATCACCACATTTGTTTCCAAGTATATGGTAGAAATGTCCTGCTTCTAGCAAGGTGGGTGGGAGTATGACAATGGATCTGAAATTGGTTCCCTTGCTCTGATGTGAGAACAAACAATGTGTTTCTTTTTATTGTCTGCTTTACCTAAAGCTTCATTGTGTGCTTTAGAATATCTTATTTTAGAGCATCTGAAATGTGAGGACCTTCTCTGCTTGTAAAACTTCTTTGATGCAAAAATGTGTCGCAGGCATCCAGCTATGGGAAAATTAATTTGAAAAAATGTTAGCTCTTCTGTATTTTAGTTCTCCTCAGTGCTGTCTCTGGAACTATTAGGATTTTTGTAGCTTTGTGCTTAATTTGAGGGCTGATTTTTCCTTTCGTATTAGAGTTCTCACTTCAAAAATAAGGAGTACTTGATTTTTTTTACAAGAAAAATATGAATCAAGTAGATTGTCCAAAAAATTTAATTGTAGGAGCAGCTTTTACTGTCTGAGAGAAGGCAAAACTTAAGAAATTGATTTGTTGAGGTAAACAATTCATTTGGAAAAGCTGTGGTGTTTCTTGGTTGAATTATAAATAATGAACATTGTATCATTTATCTTTACAAAATCATGCATTATTGCATATTTAACAAGCATTGTAATTAATATCTTCTTTCAATTACAGTTCATTGCCATGAAAAGAAGGATATGATAGTTTGCCCTATGAAACAGGTTTATATGTGAAATCTGACAGGTATGTATTTCAGTATGCATGGTGAGTAAGCAAAACAGCACAAAATAGAGTAGTGTTAGTATCCATTACTTCATTCTTAAATATTTTTTAGCCTCCTAGTAATTCAGTTGTATAGTTGAGATGTTACTAAAGTATATGTATTTTTTTTGCAGTTATCTTTGTAAAAGAGTACATAATGGGCTATCTGCTAACTTTGCTTTTTTATTCAACCACTTTGATTTGTTGGTGCTGTGGTCTTGAGTACTCATTATTTGCTGCTTTGTTCTTTTCTTGGCAGGGTAATTGGGTAATTATTACAAGATAGTTTTATTTCAGTAACAAACTGTCTTACTGCATTTTCATGTGCCCTTTGCAATTGATCACATTGCATACAAACACTTGTCTTTGCAATTGAGATGCACGTTTAAAATCTCCTCTATCTCTATTTGATTTTGACTGCAAACTTACAGAGTTTGTGGTCCAGATGCTACTCACGTGCTGGGTATTTAGATTTTTAGTGCAGTCAGAAGGCAGAAATTCTTGCTCATAGAATATTAAAATTTCCCATGGATGTTGATATATTAATAACCTGTTGTAATATTTGTAAAATGCTGTCCACTGTCATTTTAATACAGGTAGCACAACGACCTGTGGAATATGAGTGATGACAAACCCTTTTTATGCACTGCCCCTGGATGTGGCCAGGTAATGGTCTGATTCAAAGTTATTAACATTGATTGAATAAAAGTAAAACAGTGAAACATATTTCTGGAGTCTGAAGAAAAGAGTCTTAATTGGTAGAAATTATCCATGTTTTTTAGTTCTGCCGAAAAACAGGTGGCAGCAGGAATTTCTGGCATTTAAGTTGTCAATTTATTCAGAAAAATACTAACCATATAATGAAGACAGTTTCCTTTCTTAGCCCTGCCTTATTTGTTTTCATGAAAAAGTGTGTGTGTGTGTATATATATAGTGTATATATAGTGTGTGTAAATATATACCCAATAAATGTGCAGGTAACCTATGTTTTTCAGTATATTTCAGTATTAATGGGGAGCTCACTGTGAAGCTTGCAGGTACTCTATGTTTAATAAGTTTGTTAAAAGTTTCAGTTTTCTTTGACTTCACAGTAGTTTAAAACTGATTAATCTTCCCATCTGTGGTGACTGCAGATATTTAATTGAATAATTTTTTTATGTATTTTTTTGTATAAAGGAAAATGTTAGCATTATGCATGCCACAAAATATGGTTCAAATCCTATAGTACTTCTAATATATGCTATTAAATAGCATTAGTAGATGTAGCACTAAATGAGCAGAAAAGGAAAAAGATTGTTAATTAATGCTTTAATAGATGGTTGCTTAAAATGAATGTATCTTAACACTTTCAATTTAGTAACCTGAAAATGAGTGAGTTTACATTATCTGCTGCGTGAGGTTGACGTTCCTTTGTATAGAACCAATTTCCTAAACCAGGTGTGTTTTTTCCATTATATTGGTGCACTTTGATTTGGATTTTGAGGTTGAATTATTTTCGTTTTTGTTCTGAAAACTTAGGTTTTTTTATGATGACTGACAGCGTTAATGTTACATTAATGGAGCATTTTGTATTTAGAATGGGAAAGGACTCAGATTTCTTATTGCGTCTAGTATGTTCAGAGACATCAGAAGTAGTAGAAGTGGAATACCTTCTCCTAAGCAACATGTTTGTCCCCACCCTATCAAAATCCCATTTTGATGTAAGCTCTGTCAGAACAAAATCTCATAAGATGCATCATGGAGCTACAGTAATCCTTTATTCAAGTGAAAGAGAAGAGTGAAGTTTGTGTCTCAGAGAATGGGCAAAGCTTCTCCAGATGCTGGATCATGCTGTAGAATAGAGATCCTGTTCCCTCCAAAGAAGTCTGTCTGTCATGTGGTAGGACATAGAGATGTGTTTGAGTCTTAGTGTGATAGAGCAACAATATTTCTGCCTTAAGGTGTATCTAGAGATAAGACATGGGAGCTATGGATAGTGGCATTTGGAACCATTGGCAATTAGAGTTCTAACAGAGGAACTTGACCTGTATTACACTGTTTTTCAGTAATCTCACATTTTTAAATCTCAACTCCACGTATACGTGTCCCTTCTCACATAAATATTCTAAAGACAATACTTGGAGGTCAGTTAAGCTTTCTGTATGGTTTTCTGAGAGATGATGTTTGGTGGGTATCTCTTGCAAGTTATATGTGGAGTCACTTAAGTGACTGGGGAAAAATCAAACTTTCTGTGGGTCCCAAATGTTCACAAAGAAAAGTAAGGATTAGGATATTTCATAGAATGTGGAAACATTTGAGAAGACTTTTCTTAGATTATCTCAGTTGAATCACTAACTTTACCCACAATCAAAGAGGCATAGCAATATTTAAGTTAATAAAAATATTTGTTTTACAGCACATAGTTTGTCTGTTTGCTGCTTCCTTCATAGAGTGTACCCTAAATTGTGGAAAAGTATGCGAAACACTGCTGGGATACTTCTGAAAACTTGGGAGCGTTTTAAATTGCTGAACAGTTTTGTTTGTTCACAGCCTTTCAGTGGTTTGATGATATACCAGTATTTCCCATTCCATCTGCCTCATGTTAGATAGTAACCTGTCAGGGGCAGGAGTTATATTTTATTTTGTTATTACACTATTAAATACAGTAGGTCTGTGTTTGTGATTACTGATCAATTCTCATTATTGTCATGATACAAACAATATAGATATCAAATAGTGATAATCAATTACTAAACATTGTCAAGATCCATTAGCATAGCAAATGGCTGTTTGCTAATGTTGATGAAGTCTGTGGCACTCTGAAATGTTATCATGGACTTTTGATAAATGCAGGTACATATACTACCATTTCCCTGATACTGTTGCTGTTTGGTTACTGTGAACATGATTTGATCTTTATTGTATTTTTTTGCCCGGTACTGTTGACCAACAAATAGATTATTCCTAAGAGTTATCTGTTAACTTAGTAACAACTGTTTTACATGCTATAAAATGACTTTCTGTAGAGTTGTGTTTACTGTGTTCACATTCAGAATTACATTTCTTAAAACTTTCTGTCACAGCGTTTTACCAATGAGGATCATTTGGCTGTCCATAAACATAAACATGAGATGACACTGAAATTTGGTCCGGCTCGTAATGATAGTGTCATTGTGGCTGGTTAGTATATAATTTTATAACTAGTTTATTCATTTTTCTGGTGGAATGTGCGTATATTTTGGTCTGTTTTCTGTACCTAATACATAGACGTGCATTGTGAGACTAAAATATTTTCTTCATTGTAGTTGTCTGCAAAGTGTTTTGTAAATGTTTTCCTACATTAACTTCTGTTAAAATCTGTTTTTTTAGCTTTTATTTAGATCTGATACATGATTAAATATTTTTCAGATATCAATACTTTAATAATTGATTAAATCGTGTAGTAAATGTTCAGTAAGAACAGACACTAATAAAGGCTGTTCCTAACAGGTCTGTCACTAGGTTGCACCATGTTTAAGGCTTATAGTTTAATTGGAATTACTTGTCCCTGAAATTTAAAATACATTATGTTTTTACATGCTGTGATAACATTAGGAGAGTGAGTTAGAAACTGCAAGAAAGATAAGAATAGTTTTAATTATTTGAAGTATTTTTAGTTTAAATTCCAACTACTTTTATTGTCTTTCCACTTCTGAATTCATGACATATTCATGGTCAGTTGTAAGTAACTTTTTTGTTTGTCTAGGATCAGAAGTAATCGCCAGTGGATCATAATATACTTTAAAGCTCTTCAATGAAGATAGCACATGCTAATTATGAAGTTATAGTCTGAGTGTTCTTTTTTGATGGTAGAATAGTGTAAATGAGTGTTGCAAAGACTTTCAGACATTTTCAGAGCATTTTTGTTTTAAGAAGCTAACTTGTTAGGACAAAGATGAAAAAAAGTTGCTCTTACACTAGCAGCTACATATTATTATTCTAAACACAGTCCTCAACTGTTAAACCATAAGAAAGAGAACCTGCCCGTTATCAGGTGTGTGAGAATGAAACTATGATGTCATTTTGTCTCTTTGCAACTACATTCCAGTGCATGAATTGTAGCATAAATGCTAGGTTATGTTAGTGAAGATGCACATAATAACACTAATGATGTTTCAGTTGAAGTTACATTGTGGCAAAGTGTGCTAATAATAGTGAAATAGAGGAATATACATAGTAAGTTGATAGACTCTTTTGAAACTTCCTCGGACAGTAATAAGCAGGATGCCTGAAGTCTTAGAACTGCAGCTTAATTGTACAGGCATTACAGGAGCCAATAAAGTCTTGTGTACAATATCACATCTCCTGTTACTGTGTTTCACACTCCTGGTATTGATTACTCTCATTTTCACAGTGTTAGAAGAAAGAAAGAAACTATTTGTGAGCTGTGAATGCACTTTAAAAAAAAGTTAAAGCCTTTGTGTAGGTCTTGCCTTTGAAACTAGAGCCTGCAAGCTCACCAAAGTGATATGCTATGCTAGACTGGCACTTGAGAGAAGCTCCCTCTGGTTGATGGACGTGGACAGAAGAAATCTTTGATATCCTTCCAACACTGTCAGGGGTTAGTGGTCTGCAAACTTGAACGACTTGTCTCCAGCAGGTGGAGTATGCCTTGTGGCTGGTTTTCCTGCAAGACAGAAATGAGCACACTTTCAAGGCAGAATAATGTTCTTAACCAAATCATCTGTTCCTTTCCCCAGTCTGTATTTTTCAAAATGAAACAGTTTTCTCTGTTTCTAATTGAGAGTCTAGTTTTCTATGAAAATGACAGCATTGGTTTACAAAAACCAAGCATATTAATGTAAATGTTGTATGTTACTATGTTTCATAATGCAACTGCTTTATATTAGCATCTATGCGGTGTTGGCTGGCAAAACATGAGAAGATAATTCTGTCTGAAATGAGCAAATTCTGTGAAAGGCTGATAGGAAAAAAGAACTGCCATACAATTACAACCATGAGATTTGTGGTTTATACTTTCATTCCAAATAGATGCACTGAAATACTTGGTATCAAAGCACTTCTTTGGCCACTCTTTTTGTTGTGTGCTTCATCTTTTGAGACTGTTACTAGAGTATACATTGTGAGAAAATCAACACAAATCTTTAAGGTTTTCCTCTTTTCAGTAGTCTTCAAAATATGTACCTAATTAACAGTTTACAGGCAACTGAATGCAAGAGCATCCTAAACATACAAAAATACCTTTACTTTTCATGCGTTTAGTTTTCTGAAGAAAGTGAGGTAATTTTGAAGTGAGTTGCTAAATAACTTGAAGTATTAATGCATTCATCAACTATAAAGCTATTTAAAATAAATAAACCTATTGGTATCATCTTTATGTAGGCTAAATACAGATTTCTTAGATTTATAGATTTCCTTGGTATCATCCTGTTTTTAAGTTAGAAGAAATCCTTTGTAGCATGAAACCCACTGAGGCTCATGAATAATTATCTGAATAAATTCAGATTTTTTTGACTGTACTTTAGTTAGCCTGGATTAGTTTTAGTGAAAGTTATGTGTTCGTATAATTACAAATCAATATCTTGATATATTGATGCTGTCTCCTTTTACTCTGAAAATTATTTACAATGAATGTGTTCTCAAGTAGTATTTTAATAACAAAACTGTGGGGTTTGTGTAAACTTTATTTCAGATCAGACACCAACACCAACTCGATTCTTGAAGAACTGTGAAGAAGTGGGCTTATTCAATGAATTAGCAAGTCCTTTTGAAAATGAGTTTAAAAAGGCTTCTGAAGATGACATTAAGAAAGTATGTTCATATGTGTTTTCTTTTCAGTCCTGCTGTTCAGTTGAAAAAAACGAACTTGAATTTATGTATTGTCTTTTAAACTATACCAGTAATCATTGGCCAGCTGCTTATATGTCTTCTATGGAGAGAATACGAAGTTAAGATTACTTTTCTGAAAGTTAGTTTACCTCAATTTACCTAAGTAGAATGGACAGTGGAGCATGTTGACTTTGTCTGAATTCTTTAAGTATGCAGCCTATATCTGTTGAAGTTCATTGTTAGCTTGACTGAAATTTCGTTAGGCCCCAAATAATTTTTAGAAGTCTGAAAATTAATGAATTTTTGCAGAAAGAAAAACATTTGAGAAGAAGTGAAAATAACATGTATTATTGTATGTATTATTTTGAACGTGTTCAGTTTTAAAATAGCCGTGTTATTCTCTATATCTGCAATAATGATAATGAGATTAAATACTCCAAAAATTCAGCAAAACCACTAAATTTGGAGATGTCAGTAATTTGATAACAATTATGTCTGCTTTGTCAGTTAAATGATCATTTTTACCTAGAAATTACCGATCACAACCTAAACATCTACATTGCATTTTTACTGTAGTTTAAAATCTAAGCAGAATTTGCACAGTTTCTGTTCAGCAATTTCATGGTCTTTTGTCAGGAGCTATCCATAAGCTTAAATGTGCTTTCTTCTGTTTCTTCTGCTTCCTAATCATAACTAGTTCAGGGCCCAAACGTAGAAACACTTCTCCAAATGAAAATTTTTATTGTGTCCCCTTTGAATAATTTTACCTTTGATTATATGCTTTAACTTCCACAGACAGTGACATTAAAAAATAAATCAAGTCTTTTTTATACATATAGATAGATTTTACAGAATCAGTGTCTGGTTATTCTCTGTTTTAGATTTTAGTAGGCGCTTGTGAATAGAACTTATTTCTATGTGTTCTTGATGAAATCTCTGCTTTGCTTTGCTCTCACAACTATGCCAAATCTTTTTTAATCGGTGCGTGGTAACTTTTCTTAAAATCATACGTATGATAATACCAATTCTGGTATCAGTACTCAATTTTCTGTGTAATTCACCACTTCCTTGGAGGCGGTTCTAGTTATTGCAAAGTATTTAAAACATTTCAACAACTTTTAAAATTGATATTAATTTTCCAAGCTGACAAGAAAAAAACACAGCTGTGCCATGTATCTTTGATAATAAGAATGGCAAACGGTAGAAAAAATTAACCTAATAGCATTCTTCCTAAGGTTTTTTTAAATCGTTTTGCTTTTTCTGTAGTGTTTCACATTCATCTGCAGTGTGAAAAAAGGTTCCACCTTTAGCATTTTTCCCTTTAATAACCTATTCAGCAGGAAAACTAAAAATGAAATAGAAAAAAGCTTCTGGAAGAATATAAATGGAAGATGAGCTCTGGGGGAACTCTCTACAAGTTAGACAGTAGTAGAGGCTTTCAAATCAATACATTGCTTTAAGTATTTTTATAACTTAATTTCTTTGCAGCATTGCAGATGTTCTGGTGGACTTTATAGCAATATAAAACTTTTTCAATAATTATTAGTTGCGCTACATTTGAAATGACAATCCACGATAGCTTTTTTTCTGCTTTGAAAATGAAGATAAGATTTTACACTTTGCGGCATGTGATGTAATTTATAGAAGGATGGTATTGTAAGTGTAGCCTTTAAGTGTAGTGCTGTCCTTCCTCAATTATAACTTTCCTGTGAATCTTGGGAAAGAAAAACTTCTGAAGGATTTTTAACCTGGCAATGGGAATTGAAACACAAAGTCGTACTGAAAATTGGTATTTATACAGATGCTGGAAAAAAATGGACTTGACTGCTGACATATCTGCATTGAGATCTTCCAGACATCAGCACCTCACTGTTATTATTTTTATAAGGCTAATATTTCTCCTTAGTTACCTGTATTTTCTTACATAGTTTATTTTTTTAGTGATTGATTTTTTTTTTTTTTACACTATTACTTTTAGATGCCTCTAGATCTGTCTCCTCTTGCAACACCTATTATAAGAAACAAAATTGAAGAACCTTCTGTTGTAGAGACAACTCATCAAGATAGTCCTTTACCTCATCCGGAGTCTACTACCAATGATGAAAAGGTCAGGATTGTTTTTTTCTTTTTGGAATTCATTATCTGAATCTTTTGATGGTCTTTCGGTTTCTTGTACATGTTGATACCCACGCTAGTTAACTGGTTGAAAGTAAAAGACTTTTCACTAACCACATTTTCTGGATACATATTTAATTTGTTCAGTTCTTTAGTTAGCTTTGCTCAGCACAATTCTCTATTTGCCTCACACTGATAATTTAGTAAAGTTGGAAAGGAAATCGGATTTAGTATTGCCGCTATGTTAAAAAAAGGTCTTACTTGGGCTATTTATTCTTTTTTTACGCGTCATCAGGCAGTAGTCATGAAAAAGCAAATAAAGTGTAGTTTGAGACTCTCCATGTTTACATTTTTGTGTTTATCCTGTGTTTTCTCATCATGAAAGTTTTGTGCATGGGATGTTCTATAAAAATGTACAGGGGTTGAATGGGCAGTCTTTCAAAATTAAGCAGAAAAAACTTAGTTTCAAAATCCATACCCTGTCAGCTACATCAGTATGTTTAAAAACAGTATCCTTGGGCAGTTGCTTGTTTAGTGTTTACCCGAAGGCTGGATTTGTGAGGTGTTATCTGTCTCAAGAGAATGTTGTGATTTAAATCAATTTTAGAACTACTGCTCTGGTAGTAGTAGAAAGAAATAGTTTGATAATAAGATTGATACGTAACTTGCTGTGTTTTGATCATACAAAGTTCTCTTGGAGAGCACAAAACTGAGCAAAAATAATGGAATGAATTAATTATTTCTGTTCCTACTTCATTGAATAACAATATAAGGAGCAGAGCATAGTAAGCAACATGGTTGCTCTAGTCAGGTTTTCTACATGCATTGTTAGTGGGCAGTCATCTGCATTTGAGGGACTTAGATACCGTATTTCCAAAAATTAGCAGACTTTTTTGGGATTACGAGATAATTCATGTTGAAAGGGACTGTAAGACGTTTGTATTCCAACTTCCTGCTCAAAACAGGGATTAGATCTGAGACCAGACCAAGAAACTCAGGGCTTTATGCAGTCCAACCTTGAAACCTCCAAGAGGGGAGAATGCACAGTGTCTCTGCTTGACATGTTCCAATGCCGGACTGTCCTTGTGACGGAAATGTTTTTCTTTGTGTCCAGTTTACCGTTTCCACTTGCACCACTTCTCTTGTCATCCCAACAGACAGAA
This sequence comes from Aquila spilogaster, assembly GCA_024606505.1. NCBI lineage: Eukaryota > Metazoa > Chordata > Aves > Accipitriformes > Accipitridae > Aquila > Aquila spilogaster. The sequence goes on from JANHGO010002974.1 coordinate 25,760, forward strand.
AGTCAAGGGAGTTTCAGTAGAGATTTGTCTTCAGAAGGTTGTGCTGAGTTTTATAAGTTAGCAAAGATAAGTAGTCATGGCTTATCGAAGCAATCATGTGGTCAAAAATAGTAAAACTGGTTTAAAAGAATACACGTAAAGAGCTGCTGTGATCAAGCAAATCATAGTCCAAATCTTAAATAATCTTTATTTCATAGTTTGGAGAAGTTTGTTTGTTTTTCTCTGCAAATAATTATTCTAAGTACTCAAGTTTTGTCAGGAGAAAATATTAATGTCTTATTTTACAGTAGTGGTTCAGTATCTCGTTAGCATCATTACAAGTACAAATTGTGTCTAAATGCCTGGCAGTGCTTATAAACTTATTCATTATGTAATTTCAGTGTTGTCACTGTAACAGTGCTGAAGTGAAAAGCTGCTGCAGCTTAATGTTGTTTTGATGTCTGATTGTAGAGACAAGCTGAGCAAGGATGAGGGTGCTGCTTGGAGTGTGCTGCTGCTGAATGTGGCCTGCAGAAGTTGAGAAATGTGAGCAGAGTGTTGCTGTTTTCTCAGTTAGATTTTTATATTCTCGTTCCAGAGGTGTATTGAAGGAGGGAAGGTTTGTTGCTGTTCTTCAGGGCACAGGTGGTTTTAAAATGGTATTATGCCACTGTAACCATCTTCTTGGTTGAATATGTTTTAGTAGTCTTAAACAGTCACAGCCTGTTAATGTATATGTTAGAAGGTTCTCAGTTTCTTTGTAGTTGTCAAAGGAATTTCTTAGAGACTCTTGAAAATCATGCTCCATTCTATTTTTAGTGTTCTGGGAGAGTTTTCTTAGGTCCATGAGGTTTCGGTAACAGTTGTTACTCCATGTAAAATAGACTAAGATACCACTAGAAGTACCTAAAGCCTTTTAGCTGTAAAATAATAAGCAAATAAAGCTTAATTTCTTATTTCAGAGTTTTCAAGTTCATTGTAGTTTTTTATTAATGATATTTTAAAAGGAGACCCTCAACTGAGTTTCTCAAGTTGTTCCTCTTGTTGTCAGGTAGCTAACTCCCTAAACTAATTATTTCAAACATTTGTTTTCTTACAGTGCTAATCAGTTACTGCAGTAGTTCTGGCCATCTACCTTTCTGTGTAGTGAATTCCAAGTATTCATTGACTGCATTAGGAAGTTATTGCATGATATTTGCTTTTAGATTTAAAGTACTCGCAAATATGCATCTCTTGAAAACAAATGTAAAAATATAATTATCATCTGTAAAGTATTTTCTGAACTTCAGTGGTTTTTAGTTTCAAGAATAAAAGGATTGGAGAGGTCCTTTCAATAAATCTTAATATCTTTGAATAGGCTTAAACTTCTTTTTCTTTTCCAGGTGATTGAAATCTCTTAAGGTCATGATTCTGCCAATTCATGGGTTTTTTTTTTGTCCTTGTTCTTTCACGGAATTTACAAACTATCCTATTTTAGACAAAATTTATACTTCCTAAGAACAGTTCTTTGGCCAGTGAGTATCTTTATTGGACTGGCGTGCCTTTGGGTTTTTATATGTTAATAAAATGACAGTTTCCTGTAGATCCCATACATATCCAGCTTATGTTATTGCAATGTTGTTTAAGTAATTAGCACATTCGTATGTTTTTCAGAGTTTAGCTTAATGTGTGTCAGTGTGAGAAGACGAAATTGTGTGCACGTGAGGTTTCTGTTTTCAGAATTTCATAGAATTAAGTTAACGTTACTAGATTTATCTTCTGATGGTTGCTGAAGTACATTTACCATGGAGTACTTGGTGTGAAAGTTGCAAATTACCTTTCTCCAGGTAGAGAATCAAGCTAGGGAGAGACTCAGTTTACAGTCAGTATTTATTAGGACGCTCACCAGTTAAGCTGTTACCAGTAGTCAGTATTCACGAAGTGCTGTAACTTACCGCGTTACATAGTTGAAGCAAAAGTTGGGAGGCCAGTCCCAGCTGCTTGCTCAGAAGTGAACGGTTGTAGTGATGAAAGGTTAGTTCTAGGTGGGTGTTTGGGAAGTTCTTTAGAGGGTCCATTCTTTCATCGAGTCATATGTAATCGTGTAGTCTTTGCTTGCATGTAGTGTCCACCATGTTCGTGGACGTTACCTGAACCATACAGCAAGTTGATGTTAGTGTTTGTGCACACACTGGTGACCATGTGCAGATTCAACTGCTCATCTGAGTTTATCTATTATTACGAATTCAGCAGGGCTGTTTTTCTCTGGAGCTTGTCAGTCTTTCACATGCTGCCTCTGAGCACACACTTCTCTCCTTGGACTGTTGTGTTCTAGCAGCTGTTGTCCCTTCTCCCACAGACCCATACAGAAAAAGGTCTGTTATGGCATTACTGTTACTGAGAATGTGTGAATATCTAGCTAATTTGCTTTTTTGTCTTAAAGCTGTAACACACCACAGCTCTGTGGCTGTAGCTATCTGTTTTTTTTCCCCTTTTTATAGAAAGTAGTATTACTTTGTCGTGGGTATTCATTCTGTGGTGTTCGTGTATCTGCATTTGTATTTATATATACGTATTTATGTGCTTGCTGTGTATGAAGATGTTTCTGGTGAAAGAGCCAAAAAAAAAAAAAAAAAAAAAAAAAAT
>JANHGO010002975.1:0-28362 GCA_024606505.1 Aquila spilogaster
TGTTATTGGACTTTTCCTCTGCATGGATGATGAAAGTAAAAGAGTTCCACGGATTAACTGTATCACTTTTTTTTTTCTATCAGATTTAATGTAGTATATTTTCTGCCAACATTTCCAACATATGGAATTCATGTTATAAACTTAATGATCTTAGTAACATAAAACTAAGAGCTGTGGATAACAAAAGCAGAATTCTTACAGAGCCTGCTAGTTACAAACGTGCATTAGATTGTGCAAATCTGACTTGTAAACACTGTAGCTTGTAGCTCATACAATATAGTTCCTCACTCAAAAGATGCAACTGAGAAGATTCAGTACCCAAATCTTTTATAATCACATAAAAAGTATCCCCCTGAGATCAGCAGTATAAGAAAAAATGAGTGTGTAGGCGATGGCAGTTTTGACCTTTATAACACTATCACCTTTTGCAAAAGAAAATGCATCCTGTGGTTTGCGTGTGTCCAGCATGTGCATCTAATTTGGTTGCTTTTGTTCGTATCTTCTTTTTACCTGATACAGAACCACAGTGGCAACAACAAAAACACCAGTAAACAGCTAAATATTTCTAAATATTTTTAAAACTTTTTGAAATGTGTCCTGAGAGGATAACCCTTCAAGGTGGAGAAACAGCATGAAACAGAATGCTTTTACTTATATTCCTGTATGAAGAGAATGCTTTCACACAGTAGGCAGGTTTTTGTATACTAACGACCTCAGGAGTTGTGCTATTAGGAAATTTTAACTCATGGTAGAGTTACTTAGACCAAAAGGGTCAAAGGATGGTGACCGAGTACAAAGAAGTCCACTTGCACTTCACTTTGGGGTTTTAGCAATGGGACAAAAGCTCAGGCTCATTAAAAGTCAAGAGGAACACAGTAAGCCAAGGTGGCAGATTCAGTTTGGGTAGAAATAAGAGAGGCCTTAGAAAAGGCCTTTCAAAGTGCCATCAGAAAGCCAAGAATTTAAGAGCATCTTTATAGAAGGTGATATAAACCATAACGGGAGGTTTCTAGAACAGTATAAAACTGGCTTCAGTAACAAAAGCCATAAGGTGATGAAAGGAATTGACAGCTGTAATTTTGAAATAGCTAAATGAAATAAAAGTTGATAGCCAGGAGCTGTCAGAAAGCAGAACAAAAACAAAACCCCAAAGAACACAGTCATTGTACATAAAGAGAGGCAAAATGCTTATGAGGGAGGGGAAGAATCATTAATTAGAACTACCTCACTTAGCTTCTTATGAATACCAGCTATATGACCGCAATAAAGAATTTCCCATAAGGTAACATCCTCTCTTTAGCCAGCCTTCCTGTGCGCTCTTAGGATGGCAAAATATGTGCACCCACTAGATGCCAGTCTGTAATGTGGGAAAAATTCTTCCCAGCTTATAAAAACATGCTTTGGCTGAAATCCAACAGAGTGGGAAACTTAGCCGTAAGAAACAAGAAAAACAAACCCCACAAAAAGGCAGGTGGAGGCAAAGAAAATAGATATAAACGGGAATCTGGATGAAGCAATTTAAACTCTTGCCAGCCTAATTATGGTGTGCCCCTGCAGCTTATAGACAACCTAATCATAGCATAGTGATGGATGTTCTCTTAAGCCTTTCCGCAATTTCCTGTCCCACATATGAAGCTCCCAGGAAGAACTGCTATACCCTTTTGCAGACCTACAGTGCATCTCTTCCTGAGAAGGACGTACGGAAGTAGTCAGACCCCCAGTTGACAATTTCCCATACTAAAGGAGAAAAAGCCCATTTTTCTGCATCAGTCTGATGAATCAGGGCATCAGATAAGCATTAAGGATTGAAGCTTTGCTCAGCATATGCAAGTGGTAGTACAGTCTTTGCACAGCAGTCTTGTTTCTGCATCACACAGCAGTATTCCTTTGCCTTAAAACTGTATCCAAGTATGCACACGTGGTTGTGTACACACTGCCCACACCATGAACAAGTTTCACACACTGAGAAAACTTGTATTACCTTACCAGTGTTCTGGAGTACATGAATGAATAATTAAATGTGATAATCACGATGAGAGATTGAATACACGCTTAATTTATACATGTTTAGGCACCAAAAAATGAAAACTAATTTGAAGCACTTTGGCAGCCTCAAGAATTTGTAAGGAAGCATAGAAGTTGTTTCCATGTCCATTTGTCAGTGACAGCACTGCATGTGTAATTCTCATTTTACATGGTTACCTAAATAATCAGTACAGCAAGAGTCAAAGTTGAAACCTTAACAGTTAGTCAGCTTATGCTACTGATAAAAAGCAACTCCCTGAAAGCTATAGATTTTCTGAAGATGCATAGCTAACTTCTGTTATTCAAACCAGCAGATGACATTTTCTATAATCCTTGCTTGCAGAATATGTAGAAAGCAATCATTTAAAATACACGTGATTTTTCATAATCCAGAAAAGCCCAAATTTATCATCAGGGTCATAAAAACTAAAAAGTCTTTGAAAAGACTGAACTTCATAACAGGGATGCACGAGAAGTGACATGATGAAGACGTATAAATAAGCAGTAGGGTGAAATTACATAAATCATTTATTTTCGTTCCTGCTCATAACACAAAAGCAAGTGCTCATTAAATGGAAAATGAAATCAAGAAAAGGAAATTCCTTTTCAAGTGATGTTTAATTAAGCTGTTAACTTTATTGGCACAAGATATTGTGATGACCAAGAGCTCAATAATGCTCATAAAAGGATCAAGGAACAGAGCATTAGCCAATCCGAATGGGATATCAATTGTCTTACTGAAAAGCATAAGACATCCCTGCTCTGTTAAAGATTTCAGAATATCTTCCCTCTACAGAGAAGTTATTCCATAACTGTCTGCTGTGCAGTTTCCTGTACATTCATCTGTGGATGATAATAATACAATTTAAGACAGGATACTGGACTAGACTGATAACCTTTATTAATCCCCACAATTTCTAAGGAGTCAAATGCTAAACTGAATTACATTTAAAACAATCCAAATGAAACATTAGATTGCAAAGGATGCAAACTGATCTAACATGTCAGAGGTGTTAATGCTAGAGTGTTCTCATTAAATATAAGTGGAGTGTGCTATTAAAAGACAGCATTTCAACATTTGCTGAAATAGATTTTTCTTTAAAGGAGATTTTTCTTTACATTTCCTTAGAGTTGTAGTTCTTCATTTTTTTTCTAACCACAGTTTATTTTCCACTTTTTTTTTCCCAATTTTTTTTCAATTGGTATTCAAGTTTATGGACTTCAGAGAGATACTTATGGCAATCTGTGTACTGTATGAGTTTACAGCTGAGATGAGTCATGTTAGGAGAATTACATCTTGGTTATATTGAGAAATAAGAAGGATTTTCATAGTTGAAGAAAGTTAACTGATGAAAACTCTTGAAAAAATGAGATCACGTGAAGCCCATTGGTCAAAAAGTGTTTTAAGGAAACAGTGAACTTGATGCAATTTAGATATCTAAAAAATGACCAAAAAACCCTCATATTATAGACAACATTTTTCCCTCTTATCTCTTTTTCTGTTTTTAAATAGAACATTATTTTATTGATATTCTGATTAATAGCATTCTTCACTCTGAAAAATCTTGAAATACTGTTATCACTTATTATGATCTCAATTCAATCTATCCAACTTTAACCACATAGTTCAAGCACATTAGCTAGGATTACACTTATCAAAGGTAAAATAAATTATCAATAGAAATTATTTTTTCAGAGTGTAATTCAGTTAATATGAAACTTAAATCACTGTCTTATGAACTTGATTTTTACTTATGGAGGACGCCTAGAGCAAATGCACTCTTAAGATAGTGCCTGCATGTATTTAGATGGGATGAACTCGGGACTAAGTATCTGAAGAATGGGAATGAACTCTATCTCTCACAGTTTCTTATGGAGTCCAACAGTTATATCCAATTTAAAACCAAAATCACATCTATGTCCAAATGACTGTAGCTCTTCACTGAATAATGATAGTCTTTCACATGCACTCTGCTAAACCAAATTTGGGCAAAGTATTGCAACATAGTGGGAACTGACAGAATGGAAAGGTGAGTACGTTCCATGTTTTTACTTTTATGAACATTATCACCTCCTGTAAAACTCTCTGTGTATCTTGGGAGTTCTGAGCACCACCTGAAAGATAACTAGATATGAGTAAGCCCTCTTCCTTGCCTTTCCTAAGGAAATTCCCAAGAAAGACAAAGGAGATATTCTATAGGACAAGGCTTCACCACAAATACAGATGTGCAGTTCTAGGTTCACCTGGATTAATTCCTGATGTGAGCACACTGGAAATGCAGGTCAGTGATCTCTGAGCAACTTGTATTACAAGATGTAGTAATGGAATCAGTCTCCCTGCACTCACTGGTGCAGCACCCAAGCCAGGAAAATGCACATCAAGTCTGCTGAAGCATCTGCTGCACTGGGAGCCTTAACACCATCAGAGAGTTGAAGAGGTGATTCCCAGACTCTCAGGAAACAGTAAAACTCAGAACCATGTTCTGCACTCCAGGAAGTACTCCAGGGAATATTTCTTCTGCAAGAAAGGCACAGCTGGTATCAGAGAATGAACAGTCCTATGTGGTACAATTTTGCGAGTAGCTTTATTTTTTCAGCTTTCCAAAGAGAAGAACAGGCTCACTTGGATAAAATATAAGGAAGAAGTTCCAGTGATGGCTGAGTAAAACATTTCTTTCACGCAAGTTCAGAATTAGATAAAAACATTTTTTTTTTCTATCAGTCTCTATAATACCTTAGGTTAGGTACAGAATTCCCCTGTCACAGCTGAAACATGGCTGCACTAACACTGCGACACCGGTGAACATTTACAAGTTTCATCTTGGCCCAGAAACACAGTATGCCATAAAAAAATGGAACTACAAACCAGATTTGCACACGCTTAAACCCAGGCATGTTCAGGTGAGTAAACTGCAGGGCTCTGAAGCTCTCCAACACTTCCTATGAGTTCTGTTACGGAAGCACAAATTTTTTTGGAAAGTGAGTGCTAAAGTACAATTTTGGATTTGCTGGAGCAAAAGAAGTCTTATTCTCCTTCTACTTTTAATTTTATCTCTAAAGACAGTAAAAACAATCCAGGAAAACTGATAACTGTAATTTCATGATTTTTTAGGGAGACAGTATTTAAAAAATATATATATTTGACATATTTATAGGAAGAAATGCAGTCTAAATTGTAGTTTGTCCCACAAAGTATTCCTTAGTAGCCTGGATTGTTTGTGAAGGCTATTGAACATGAACATGCCAAAAGGAATGAATGTTACTGTGAAAGTTAAGATATTGTACAAGGCATAACCTACAGTTGCACTACAGAAGACCTCCAGTACTGTACATGTACAGATCTGTGCAAAGCTGCCAGGTTTTGCTTCATTGAATTTCTGCAGCAAAACCAGAAAATCTTGCCTGTAGGGCCAGGACTCTCAAACATGGAGACTTAAGTATACAAATGTCTGAAAGGTGCAAATACTGTGGAGTGTTTCACTATAGAGTTACAGAAATGAATTATAGTTATATATATATAATAGTTACAGAAAAATAATTATATAGGAGTACAGACACATCTTTGAATACTGATGATTAACATAAGGACAGGGAAAATGGGTTTAGCATAAGGTATTTTACAGCAACATGCTTTCCACTCTACAACAGCCACCAGCTTCATTACTCATAAAATTTTGGTGATGCATAGTGACTACACTGTCAGTGAGGTTGACTAGAAGAAGTGAACACTGCTCACAAAACTCCTGCTCGCTATTGGTAGTTATTATAGAATATACGGCTGTCTTAGTTTCAGCTGGGACAGAGTTGCTTTTCTTCGTAGTGTCCAAAATGATGCTATGTTTTGGTTTTAGGAGAAAAACAATCTTGATAACACATCGTTGTTTTAGTTGTTGCTAAGAAGTGGTGTTTCAGCTTTCTCAGCTTCTCCTATTGCCCTGCCAGCAAGGGGGGCTGAGAGGGGACAGAACCGGGACAGCTGACCTAAACTGGCCAAAGGGATATTCCATACCATATGACATCATGAGGAAGGAAAGTCTGAAGTTCACTGGGCTTCCTTCTGCGGCTTGGGGGCTAGCTGGACATCAGTCAGTGGATGGTGAGCAATTGCTTGTGCATCACTTGTTATATATATATACATGTATATATAATTATCATAACTCTCATCCTTTTTTTTCACTTCCTTTTCTCTATCTTAGCAAATAGTTTTTATTTCAACCCACAAGTTCTACTTAGAGGTTTTTTTTGTTGTTTTTTTTTTTTTTTTCCAGTTCTCTCATCAGTTCAGAAAGGGATGAGTGAGCAAACAGCTGTGCGGTGCTGAGCTACCTGTCAGGTTAAACCTTAAGAATGGCCTATTTTATGACCTTGGTGAATTTATGTACTAGAGACCACAGAGACAGTCATTAAGCTGGTCTCTGCGTCTGAAACATACTTTTCTTTACAGTGTTAATGGCATCTCAGCTTCTTGCTCCTACTGATATAAGAATATTTCTGGTATATGTTTTGCAATCAAATCTATGAGAGTGCAGTACTTATCACAATTCAAAGTACAAATCATTGTTTCAGAGAAAGCTTCTAGCCTCAAAGATTGGAGCTGAAGGTCAGTAAGCTTATTTTATTAGAAAAAAGCAAAGTGAACTGTAATTCCGGAAAAAGTATAATAAAATTCTAAGTTTGTGTTATATGAAACATTAAATGACAAATAACAATGTATTGTTCTAAGGAACAATCTAATGTCAGGAGATGTTCAGTGCTTCTTTTTTCTTAAATGTATCAAACATATAAAATACTTTTATGTACAAAACAAATCAGTAAATCAATTGATTTTCATGACTAAAGTTGCAAATGTTTAGCTAACTGCTGCACATCCCGACATGCATTCTGTGCCTATGTACTCTGGATTTTTACAGTAGGATGCTTCCATGATGAGACAGAGAAATATGAGGATTTAGTGGTGTGTTATAGAGTTTCAAGAACTATTATTTTCTCAGCCAAGAAAGAGAGCACCATTGTTGCTCTTCTCTTTCTATCTTTGGTATGTTTCTTAGGACACTGGAAAGGCTGATAAGACATCCAGCATGTAAATTACTGAGTCCTACTAGATGTATCCATATCCGTGGGCTCAACACGAAATGACAACACAGAATACAGTCTTTGTGCTAACAAAGTTGTTCTCAACTCTCTGAATTAATTTATAGCAAATCGAAAAATCTCTGACCACAAGATCTCTTCTATTTAATGTCATCTATGACACGTAAGTTAATGATGTTCACCTAGCCCCCATCAGGCATGCATGGAGAGACAAGGAAACCATCAAAGAGAGAAGTAATTCATTTTTTTTTCTCCCTCGAGAAAGGCTGGTTCTGTTTTTCCTGTAAAATACATTAGGCAAATTGACTTTTGCACCAGATCAAGCCAGTAATCCATGGAAGGAACAGTGCTCAAAGACATCAATAAAATCATTGTGTTGCAGCCTGTGGTTATTGTGCTATCTCTCTTTCTGGTACCAACCTCCTGGGTTGAATTGGAACCTGTGTGAGCTCTCTCCATTATCCCCAGATGGCATCTGACCTAAGGACTGTAACGCCTGGTTCAACAGCAGACGAACTCCTAAAAAAAATTCTCATTCTCTGTATTCAGGAGTTGAGTGACCAGAAAATAAACAACAGGACCTTCCAGTTCTGCCAACAGGTGTGACAGCATGAGATATGGAGAGAGTCATAAAAATGACTGGTGCATACTTTTATGAATCAAAGCATAACTGAGTATGACCTCAGCGTTCCCAAAAGGCTCTGGTAGGAACAGGCCTTCTATTTCAGTGACAGTAGAACTATTTCTTTTCCCTGCATATAAGTTTGAGGAAACCATTATGGGCCATATCCAAAAAAACAACTCAGGTTCCCGAAAGAGTAAAGTGAAACCAAATTGTCTCAGTCATTAAAAAATTGCCATTCAACGAGAGCACTTTAAATTAGTATACTCCTTCCCTTGGCATGTAGAGCTGTGCCTTAGCATATGCCCAGAACTGCACTATTTCTGGCATGACATAGGAGCTTAGAACCCAGATTCTCAGGAACCTAGGTCAGATTCCAGAAAAAAAGGGATCTTGTCTTCCTAAAAACCCTTAGAGAATTTATCCAGGAAGTAATTTCAGAGTAAATTTAACACACCCATGAGCTCCTACTGACCCCAAGCTACACGTTAAACCTCATGCATGAATATCTCACTGATTTTAATAATGTGTTTCATATACATATATGAAGTGAAGTATGAGGATAGATACATCAGGGATCAGATTTAGAGTTGTCAGTTTAATAAACTTGCCAGATACCAGCCTCTGGCTTACTGCTCACTGTTGAGTTACTCAGATGCAGGAAATTCAGTGTATCCCAGATAAACAGGATTCATACTTGTCTACAAATTAATCGTGCCTGAGTAGGAAGTAATGGGCAGAGACTGTCAGACCCTCATGGTATACACCTTTCATTTACTATATTGACATACGGTGCCTTCAACATCCAGCAGAAACCAGTCTTACTAAGCATGCATAAATCAGTTCACACATGTAGAGTAGGTCTCATGTGCTCTAGATATATTAGAGACCTTTCACATACTCAGTTTATACATACAAAACAATTATTTTGTGGGGGTAATTGAGGTTGATAGCAACCCTGCCCGAGTAGAAGAGAGTCTAGAGGAGAAAACATAAGCTGTGGAAGACAACTTAGATGCTTGTAGCCCTGCATGCTCTCATAGTACAGAGGTGAGTCAGTCAAGCAAACATCAATATGTTCCTCCAAAGGAAAAAAAATACCAGCTTAAATTCAACTGTATTAAAGGTCATCATACACAAGTAAAAGAAGGCATTTTCTTGAAAGTCATATAATGGATTCCTTTGTTATTATAAACATTCTAGTCATAGTCAAAGCCAAGGCCCTGTTCCCAGCACATGGGCACACAGGGTAAGTGACAGTCTGTCCCCTGAAGTGCTTACAGGCTGAGCAGACGGGACAGAGGACAGAAGAAAGGAAGAACTGTTATCCATGTTTTAGAGAGAGCGGCATTTCAGAGAGACAGCTAAAATAATTGGCTTGGGGTCACACAGGATGTCCAGGGCAGAGCCCTAGAACTGAATCCAGATCTCAAGGTGCACTTTCTTGTCTGCTACCAAGACAGATTTAATTTATAGAGATTAAAAGTCAAACTAAAAATGAAGAAACAGCCACTTCCCAACAAGACTTATGCAGAATTTCAATCTAACATTTCCAATTGGCTTCAGAGTCCTGCAGCTAAAATTTCATTACATCTTTGAAAACACAACCGTAACTGTTTTGAATCATGCTATAATACACATACTGCCAAAAGCAATCCCTAACGCTGTAATATTTTGCTCCATTAGAGGTGCCATACTGCCAGCAAGCAGTGAGTTTGCTGAATAAAACTGCAGCCATTGAACAGTCTCCTCTCTGTGTCTGTGTGTCTTTTGGCCTTAATAGAATAAATACACAGCGTTAAGGGCCTGATCCTACTCCCACTTAAGTCAATGGCAAAATTCCCATTGACTCCAATGGAAGAAGAAGCCAGTCCTAACAGGACTGGTGATTTTTTTCCTTAAATTCCTGGCAGATTAGTTCATGTGCAATTTACAACAAAGGTATTGCGTATTCATACATGAATTTAAAATAATGAAGATAGAATCAATTTCATTATTGTACTGACCTTGTACAAAGACATTCACTGCAATGCCATATGATAAGGCACAAACAGGTTTTCCCGAGGCAGTGTTAAAAGGAACAAGAAGGATTTCCACTGTGGAAAGTGGATGATAAAACATATTCTAACATCTCATGATATGTATAATAAATCCCAAAATAAAGGTTTAAGTTCTTTAACGTTTACCACAGTTCATACAGAAGAAAAAAACCAAACCATTGAAATAAAGCATGGAGGAGTCATGGATAAAATGTTATCCGTAAACATATACACACACATATATATACACACACGTATATGAGATTTCTATTGAGAGTACTCTGCCCTTGCATCCTTGCACAAAATTTGGATCTTACTACTGCTTTCACTTTACTAATTTCTCTAAAGCAAGTGTATCCAAGCAGACTTTAGAGATCTCAAGCAGTCTTTAAAGATATTTTGTTTAGGAATCTACACTCAGAAATTACCTGTTTAGATATTGCTTATTTTAGCTCCCAAGTCATGACATCTTCTTTTTCATCCTTTCTTTTTTTTTTATTAAATTATCTTTTTTAATCATCTTTTCTTCTAAGATTCCTGACACAGATCATAAGCCCAACGTTCTTTTTCTTTCCACTTGTTTTATAGTATTTACTCTGGGCTGCCAGTGCATTTGTTGCCACACAGGACTTGAAGATTGTGATTTCTTCTTTTGGTAGGATACTTGCAGTATTAGATTGCTAAAATCTTATCTCAATGGTATTTACGACAATTTTAGCAGAACACATGGCACTGGGTGGACTCTAAAGTCTCTTATTTTCCCAGATAATCTCAGATAGTAGACTAAAAGCTATTAACAGTATAATCTCCTTAGCAGTTTAGTGTCAAATATAGTTCTTTTGATAATATAAAAGCATAGTAGAACTGAATTTTGTAAACTTGATAGATAGGACAAAGTGCTGTCATGTACAGGCTCTGGTATTCTGCTTGATCCTAAAAACAAAAAAAGACATTTAGATCTAGACAGAGATAAGGAACAATGAATGACCCTCCAACAGTGAGAGGAAGCAGAACGCATAACACAGCTCTGAGAAATAAAGTCCAGTTAAGCATTGTATTTCATTGGAGAGAACTTGTGATAGACAGGTGCTAGGAACTGAGAACACCATAATATATTGGTCTGCTTCATAATTCAAAACCTAAATTGGGCAACGGCAGGAGCTGAAGACACTTGAATCCGATAGCAAAATATTTGAGTTTGACTGGTTGCATCCTGCAGAGAAGCAAAATACTTGCTTCTGCACAGGTGATAGCAATGAGCAGATAAGACCTTAGACCATGTTTTCTTGGCTGTAGGCTGTCTCCACCATTTACAGAGAAAGCTCTGCATCACTGCTTGTCATATTTTCTTACAGTAAAGTAATAGCTCCAAGGCAGCGAGCAAAGGCAAGAAAGGGAAAATGTACTGATGCCTGCAATGCCACAGGTCTGCTGAACAGAGTGGGGCATCTACACTTCTGCCTGAGAATTGGATGCAGCTAGGAGAACTTGGTATGTCTGGAAAATCAAACCAAAGGCTAAGCCTGTGTAGATCCAGACAACATTATAGGAAGTAGGAAACAGATAAACACCACAGATGGTGAAGTGTTTTTTTTTTTTTTAAGCTAACAGATAATGATGGCACAATTAAAAATAAATATAATCTATTTCTGAGTTAGAAGAGAAATCAAGAGATTTATAATCATCAGAGGAGTAAGACACTAAGTAAATTTTCATTGGTAGTCATTAGTACTAGGAAATAGAACGAAGGTATAGATCAATTCCCAATCAATAAATTCTAAATATAACTGATATTTGGAAGAAGCATGCAGAGAATTATTTTAATCATTGGAGCAGTAGATATCATCTACTGTTATGAATAAACCAGATATTTAGTTGCTGCCATCAAAAGAAGTTTAATTTATGTGAGAGAATAACAAGTAAAGAACTAATTCTTTCAGGAGACACAATTTTAGAAACCCTCCCAAGCTGCTGTTCTGATTGAATTAAACATCTGAACAGAATGCACATGCTGCCTGAGGAATCTAAATGTTTAAAGAGAAAAACAACTTTTCTGTGACCCACTGCGGAACACATTGGGTTGAGCACTTTCATTTGCATATCAGTTTTGGATTGAAACTGCTGATAGAATAGGATACTCACGCCTTCGCACTGTTACGTGTTTGTGCCTTCAGACTTGCACCAAAAAGAAATTCACCAGTTATGTGGGCCTGCGTTCTCACTGCGGACATAGCAAAATCCAGAATATGTCTGTTTTTATAATTGCAGTTAGCTAAGGAATATGCTCTTGTAAAAATCCAATTTATTGTGATTTTACAATGCATTTATAAAAACATATGTCAAATGAGAATGTTGTCTTTGTGAACCCCTGTTGTGAAGCAGAATTCACAGCAGAAGCATTGCTTCTTCTATATCAGCAAAGAAGTCTGCGGCCTTAAGAGTTCAGCCCCATCTGGAACAGCAGCATCTTCGTGTCAGAGTCCAAGACAAACACACACTTAATGAACCCTCGGTCTCCCCAGGCTCAGCTTTCAGTCCCTGTCTTCCAGGGCAGACTTCAGCTGAAGCAGCCAATTTGGCCTCTCCCCAGCAGGATCTTGGTTAGAAATCAACTCAGCCACCTGCATAAGGCCAAGTCTCCCCCAGGGAAGGCAGCAGTCCTAAGTTAGTGTCAGTATCCTTATAGTTTCAGGCCTAATATTTCCTTTCACGCCAGACACCTGGTCATGTTCATCAAGCTTGTTATAATCCAATTGTAAACATGTGAATGATTGCATATATGTGTACATCTGTGAGAGAAAGAATGAACCGTTACTTCCTTCCTACCTAACCCAGTGAGCATGTATTTCCCCTCCATCATTTTTAATTCAGAGAGGAACAAAAATAATTTCCCTGAACTTTAAAGGACTATAACATTTCAGCAAGACCAAAAGCTCCACTTGGACATTCACATCTCAGTCTTTTGATAAACTCACTCATGGTTGTACCCAAGAATAATTTCACAAAATAAAATTCAGGTAGAATATAGTCATATTCAGGTAAATAACAGCAGTGATGAGAAGCTGGTCTATATTTATCCGGCTTCTTTTTCTACAGTTTTCAACATTTTTTTTCCTGTCTCCTCCACATGAGGGAGATTCCTAACTGGTCTCATTCTGCTCTCTGCAGATCAGCCCTTTGCCTTTCTTAAATAAAAGCAGTCCCATTAATTTCAGATAGGATTTAGTGTACTGTATTGTGAGCAGCAGGACTGGCTCACTGCAGCCTCTGACAAGCATACATACCGAGAGCTGTTCCTGTGTTCAAACACAGCTCGGGGCACAATGCTGTTTCCCCAGTCCAAAGCCCTTCCCCAGAGCCTGTAGACCGTAACAAAAAATGCCTGCTTGCCTAAAAGCAAAATGCATGAGCAGTTCTGGAACGACACTATTCTCACTACAGAATAATGACCATATGCTAATAGTGAATAATGACCATTCCCTTACGTTCATTAAAGAAATATGACCATGCCCCTCCAGTTACAGCAGGCAGAGGCTTTTTCCTGTGGATTTTCTCTTTAGCCTCAGGTATCTCAAGATTTTAGTGCTGGGATGTTATGAAGACACAAAACAGATCTGAAGAGTCTTTCTATCGCTTAACACCAGACCCAGAGTTCCTACTCCTGTCAGAGTGGTTTCTTCATTTCCCTGCCATACCCACATTTGACCATACCTTCTGGGCTGTAAAGATTTAGAAATCCTTGGTGTTGGCAGACAGGAGCTGAAATGCACTGCTTACAGCATGTACGCTACTGGAACATCCAGTGCCCAGGAAAGTTCTGTAATAAGTACAGTGAAGCCTGAGTAGGTAGATAGGGTTCCTAAAGATTGCTCTGATACAGTTAGGCACTTTTTTTCTTCCTAACATACAAGTAGCTTTTGTATTGGACTATGATTTGTAGCTGGAGACCTCGGAGGCAGATAATTAATAATCACTTCTTGATTTCCACAAGAAAAATGGTCTAGGGAAAATTTGGGATTGCCTGAAAGTAGGTTATTTTAAATGTATTACTTAGCTCTGATGTTGCAGGGGTTTTAACTTTCCAAAGAAAGACATCAGATGTCTTTTAAAAGCTGAGCAAATCTGTGTCTCCGACAGGGTTAATAATGCACAAATGGAGGCACAAATAGGTCACAGGTGACATAGCCACCAGGGGCAAGACCGAAAATAGGACTTAGGAATGTCAAAGATGATATATGTGCCTTGTCCTTGAGACCACAGTGCTTCATACTTGCATGTTCATATTCCTTTAAAACAGGAAGACTGTTTTCCCTTTATTTTGATCTTCTCATAAACAACGTGAGTCCTTCTAAATCTGTGCTAAATGCATTAAAAGAATCACTGTGGAGTAGTTAACTTTACTGAGCTACCTCCCTTATAGGATAAAACCTGTTTGGTTTTTTCAAAGCACGAGTAATAGAAATCAGATTTTTCCAGACTTTTTTTTTTTCCTGCTGTCCTCAAAGGGGTTAAAGAAGCCTAATACAAAGGAGTTAAGCAATGCCTGAAACGGGATAATAAATGTGACACTCTCTGACTATCAGTAGCAAATATTTGAGCTTATCAAATAACGGAGGAAGTAGTTTAGTTACAAATAAACCAATCTCTCATAAAACAAGTCTTCACACAAGGTAATTTCATTGAACTGGAGACAGCTAAAGGCCACTGGCGGGCAGAACTCCCACTCTGTGTGCACTCCGTAACAGTGCCGCATGATTAATGGGCAGCCAGGAGGGAGGCCGAGCCCGGGGACGCCGCCGAGGAACCGAGATGGGCTTCATATCAGCAGAGCGGCCATAAATAAGGCATCTCAGAGTTACTGCTAGGAAGTGACTCATCCTTCTGGAACACAGCAGGATTTGTGCTTTCTCTGGCTCGTCCCCCTCCCCCTCTCGCCCTTTTTCCTCCGCGGCGAGACCAGCATGTCCTAGAGACTATAGTAGATGTCACCGCTTGGCACTTGCTGTGTAAAGAGAGGACAAATATGTGGGTGTGATGTGGATCTGGAACGATAGCCTTAAAGCTGCAGCGCCCGCTCTTTAGGGAGCATCTGAGCTGAGGCAAGCCCAGCAAAACACATTTCGGAGGCCAGCTTCTTTCTGGAAGATATCTGGGTGCTGCTCTTCCTTTTTGCAACACCTAATCCCACAGAGTGCAGGCACAGTACTGTTTGTAAACAGGAAAAGGCTTTCCTCCCAAAAGTTATGCAAAAAAAAAAAATGCTAGAAACTAAGAGACAGGGGAAGTGAAGCAGAACGGGTTGCAGCATGCCCCAGGCCGTGTGGGGTGTTACAGGGCGGTTAGCAGGGTGAGCAACATGGGAGCACGGGGGGAGGGGGGGGGTTAGCAAGGTGAGCAACACGGGAGCACGGGGTGCTGGTTAGGGTGAGCAGCATGGGAGCATGGGGTGGTTAGCAGCGGGGTGAGCAGCATGGGAGCACGGGGTGCTGCCAAGGGCCAGGCCATGAGCTCCCACCCCTCCCCAGCATCTGCTGCTCGAGGGACATGACCCCACATCTGCATGAGCACTTATGGCAACACAAGGCACTGGGGAAGGAGGGCAGGGTTATTCTTCTGGCACTGGGTACCTGCAGTGTCACTTCCAACCTGCAGTCCCATTTTGTCGGTAGTAAGAGTATGCGACCTCACCATAAACTCATTCATATCTTCATATACATTCATTTTCTGCCCCTGCTAAACAGCAAGATATTCTGATGGGTGCTGGTAATGAATTTATTTTTCCTCTGTTTGTTTTTCAGGCCTGACATGGCTTTTATTTACCATGCTATTCATAATACAATAATTATGCACACCACAACTTTAATCTCTGCATGCTTCTGTCTAAGCTTGTGAAAAACATTTGCAGAAGATTATAAAGACTGATAGTCTTGTTTCAGAAAGCACTGAAAAGTTAAAATGCATTGTATTAGGAATACAGAAAATCAGACATGCTGGTTTTTTAAGTCTGTATTCTCCTGTTTTTTCAGATTTTTATATTTTATATCGATGGTCCTCTTTCTGTATTCATAAATGTGAGTATAGGTGTAGAAATGTAGATGAAAATATGTAAGTAGAAAAGCAGATCCAAAGCAGATTATGTGGCTGCTGTTGTTTCTGAAGCCAACCTTGCTGACATGACTGCTGTCTTTGGTGTAGCTATTAATTATAATCCCATGTGGAAAAGTCCATTAGCACCCTAATGTTAAGGTGGGTTTATCTCTACTTTGTTAGCTAAATGACAAACACACAAACACTTCTGGAAGTAAATGTAAGTTCATCATCTGATCAGCTATTGTCTCCTTTACTTTTGCTGTCTTTAGAGCAAAATAGACTTCAGTACCTTTTAAATGAGTTTTGAATCATACCAGTGATATGCTTCAGTGAATTCATTAGTGTGAGCTGTGACTTCCAGGAGCAAAAGCGATGCATTTTCAATGTGCTGCTGTTAAAAGATATTCTGTTGTCACTCCTGTAGCTGCCAGGACCAGGATGGTGTCTGAAAGCTCTCACACCTTTCCTTAGGTGGATTTTGCAGGGGCAGCTGCATCAGAGGGTATTCCCAGCTACCTATCTCACTCTGATGCCCAAGGTTGCTGTTTTTGTCAGGAGCTGCCCAATGAGGATCATAGCACATCTTCAGAAGTACTAGTTAATGTTAAGGGACCTAACTAGGAACTGAAGAAGCAGAGGCTTATCTGTCCCAATGGGACAGAGATGTGTTCCTCCAGGAACACAGAAGGCTGCATGGATGTGGTCTGTGGGAAGTGCCTCAGCTGTGGCAGCTATACCCCCATGCAATTTTGAAACCTTAGAGTCATGAAAGCAAAAAGAAACTATGAAACTGTGATTCTATGAGTCTATGATCTTCAACTTAGACAGACCAACAGCTTGTGCACTGAAACAGCCCATGGAGAACAGTAGTCTTGATAGCTGTGTAGGTTATAATTCACTGGAAGATAGTAAAAGGAGAGAATGAAGAATTTGCTATACACAAAGCAGATGTGATAACAGCATGGGAAAAATAAAACAAAACCATGCCAACTGACACCTTAGTCAGGCCTAGATCACTCTACACAGAGCATCTTGCTTACCTTCTTTGTTACAATAAAAGATTTTCTCTGTGAATGGAAGGATGAACTACTCTATAGGCTTACTGGTGTTTTACCCTCTTCCAGTTTCCACACCATGAGCTGGCCTTGCTCCTCATTCAGAACGTCACTGTTTTTCTAACCTTTCAGTAAACTCCTGAAATACTTCTTAAAAATTCAGTCACATTTTGACCTGACACTTGTCAGTCCAGGCTGCATACTCACATAAACAAGGGTTCCATGCATAGAAAACATGAGATGTCTTATAACATGTCATGTGAACATTGCCATCTCTACTGGGAAAGAAAGGGCTGGCCTGTGACAGATGCAGCCCTAACTTGCATCCCAGGGATTGAACCGGCATTACCATTCAAGTCAAAAGGTCTGGGAGGTTTAAAAGAGTAAGACCAAAACAAAACTACCCATCCTCTACCCAGCTGACTAGATGAAAATTGTGTGCTATACAGAGCAAGTGCTGAAAGAAAACAATAATATTTTTTTCCTCATGAATATCACCTGTAAAGCAGTGCCGCAGTGCAAGAGTTAAAGGAGCTCAGAAAGTCCTGGTGCACTTTAGCTAGGGGCGGAGACACCCTGTAGAATAGACGCCTGTGCTGCTTTGCTTGGGAAGCTTTTAGATTAGTGTGCTTCCAGCTGCATTTCCTTGAAACTGATTCAGTTTCAGCCTATATCAGAGTCCTTTCATGGAGCCATTCCTATTCAAAATAAAGTGCTTTAAGAAAAGCACTGTGGTGGGGTTTAAAGTAATCCAAAAAGTATGGGGTGGCTTAGAATTTTTGTTACGGCTAAAAGGGCCAGATTCAGGACAGGAGGATAACAGAAATTATGCCTCTCTGTACATACTAAGCCTTTTTTGACCTAAGGCATTTACTCCAAAGAACAGGAGGCTTTGCCATCTCTCACAGGGTTTACAGTAAGGGAGGTACTTCTCTACTTCCCACCAAGATTTGCTTCGTTACAAAGTATCACTCAAAATTATGCTGAATTATCTCTCTCTCTGGGAATGTTCTCTGTCACAATAGCCACAGTCATTTCTTGATGTCTGAAATATAGTTCTGAAAATATCATCCAGTTATTACCCCAGTACCAGCAGTTGTTTTCAGACATAAACGTCCCTTAAGTAAGTCATGACTACTTTTTTTTTTCTAACACCAAACCAAAAACACAGATGTAGTTGTTAGAAATGTAAAGTGTTCATGAGCAGTGTTTATCCTGTAAATGACAGCCAGGCATATGTTCTTAGAAAATTATTTACTTAAATTACAAGATTGCCAAGGGGCCAAGCAAGAACAGTTAAGAAAAATGCCATTGTTCTGGGCACCGCACACAAAGAGTAGCAGAGGAGACATCTAGGCTACGAACTCAGGAGCTCTTCCAAGTTGCATCTCTGGGAGCAGGCAGTGGCTGTGTTCTCACTGCCCAGTGGACTCCAGCCTGGGCACGTCCTCCAGGTGAAAGCTGAGGCTGCTCTACAAAACATCAGGCATGGGCTTCGAATGGGCCCTAAGAGTGCCACGATATGTGCTTACTGCTAAGTACAGCCATAGCAAGAGATTTATTATCCAAAAGAGAGTTGTGATCTAAGTAAACAAGTTGGACAATGGGCTGGAGAGAAGCGATGGAATACATACTGAGCTGAGTGATGTTTTGCATAAGTCTTCTTAGTTTAAGGACATTTGTTTTTTCGTTTGTTCATTTTTCTCTAAAAGGAAGCAACGGTTTCTTAAACTACTGGGGTGGGGTTTTGTTAGATGGTGTTTTACCAAACTGAACGACAAAGGATAGAAAGGAAACAGTGTGAGAGGAAGAAGCCTGGAACAGAAGGGGAATGCAATGAAAGCAAAGAGAGCACACAGGAAGAGACTACAGGAGGCTCCTGCACAACCCAAACACCATTGTAAAGTAAGTCAAGACCATTAGGATGTGGTTAAAAAGATCGGATCATGGTTCAAGAGCTGTGAGAAGATAAGATTGAGTGGATAGTTTTGATGTCAGACTCTGAACTTGTCCCAGCACTTTTTATAAGTGTGGCAACAATGCCTTAAAACTTGCACGTTGTTTATTTATTTATTTATTTCATTAGAATCACTCAGTTGGAAAAGAAAATGATCAGGTACTGAAGAAAACTGACAGATCAGTCAGAATTTGCATGGCTAAAATGCTCAGACTGCCACTGTTTCCGGCTAGAGTTTCACTCGTTCTGGTTCAAATCACATGCAGAAGGAACATATAGGCCAAGTGACATTTTTTGGAATCTGTACACACTTACACTTTTCCAATCACTATCCCAGAAAGTCAGTCCGTTCCTAAAAACTGTGAGAATAAGACAGGTGTTTGCCTGTATTACTGGATATACTCAAACAGAACAACATACGATACATAACCTAGCGAAGGAAGAGCAGAAGGAGGGGCATTGTCATGTGTTTTCAAATTACAGAAGACAACTGAGGTCTTTCTTGTTTCACTTGGAAATTCTTGTTGGGTCATTACTGTTCACTTTGTCCAGTTGCTGCAGCATGAAAACTGCACAACTGGATTTAAGACTGCTCATCAGAAGAGTAGTATTTTACATGCTCTTAGCATACACACAGATAGCTTGAATTAGATCTGCTTTCCATTTCCCTCATTGTTGGATGCTGAACTCTGCATGAGGTTGTTTGTTGGGCTTCCTCCCATACAGTATGACTACGAGCTTTAAAAGAAATTGTGATTTCCATGGATACAGCTCTTCCTTACTTTGTGTCATGTTGTCTCTCTTAACCACTCCAGCTGTGAATGAACTCATGCACAAGGCATCAACAGTTTTAGCTTTTAGGTACACTCAGCAAATGATATTAACATTAATCTCAAGTCTACAGCTTTCAATTTAATTCTACATAGAAATCAGTTTAGAACTACATGCTTTGTGTGCCTTAAGCCAATTTTTCCTTTCTTTTCAGGCTGAACACATGGAAAAGTTATGTGACTGCTTCACCTGGCAGCCAGCTTGAAGCTCCAGCACAAGGATCCACTGTGACTTCATTTGGACTTCAAAGGGAAATGCCACAGTTCTGTTGAACAAATGCTAGGGAGTGGTGAGAGGCAGCAGTGAAGAGGTTAAATATATATTAATGTGAGCCAAGTTTCTATTTTTTACCTAAACTTGAAAGCAAGAAGAAATATAAGAAGGAGGAAGAAGAGAAGGGATGTATCTGGGAGGTGAAAGGAAAAGTCACTTGCTCTGTATCCAGGGCAGATGTTTAGAAATCATTTCTTATAGACATCAAATGGTTTGGAATATCCTTAGAAATATGCTTGTTCCCCAAGACAGACATTTCTGGGAGGGGGCAGTGAAGGAGGGAGGGGCAAAGAAGGGAGAATAGGGGTATTTGTTGTCTTGCGGTACGTCTGGAATCCTCTTATCTGCAGCAGAACTGGGAACACCTGGACAACACTTGTCTTCTTCCCCCACCCACCTGTGCAAATTGCTATGCACATTGCTTTTCAAAGCACTGTGCCATATGCCAGTCACATCACAGGGATCCATTGTGACTTCTCTGAATATCAAAGAAAAACCATTGCACATCTTTGTACAAATACTAAGGGGGGCAGTTGTGAAGGGGTTAAGAGATCAAGTTCCGCTATAAAGATAACAGGGGCTGGAGAACACGCAGCAGATGTTGTATGTGGAGGCACTTAAGTTTACAGTCCCACCTGTGTCTATTTAATACCTTTAAAAGCAATCTCCTGTTCATTTGTGAGGGAGAATAGAAAATCAATGTTCCAATCTCAACATCTGCTCACAACATCCACATCCCACATGAGGAAAGGGAGGAGGTGATGGGATGAGCAGACAAGACAGGAGGGATGAAGCTGAGATTTAAGAACATAAATATACAGAGATTTATGTAAGTACACATCCCCACGTGGAAAGTGAGCCATCCTTTTGTAGGCAAGGCAACTCATGCTCTGTGCTGTGGAACAGCAGCCCAACGTTAATGCTAGTGTTTAAAATGTCTTAAGAGCAGCGTGAACATTAAATAGTCATGTCTCAGAGGTACATCCTCCTTTTTGTTTCCTTTCTCTCTCTTCTTATTTCAATTTCTCTTCTGAGCAAACAATGTAGAGGAAAGCACTCAAAATAATTATATCCATTTTTATGGAAATAAACAGCCAAAGAGAAAAGGGATAAAGCTGAATATGAACACACTGTTAGACATCAGAGAATCCACGTGAGGATTCTGACTGAAGAAAGTTTCAGTCAGAAAGGAGTAGGCAAAGTCTGAATTTTCTTATTTAACAGTGTGATCATCCCAAGGCACAAATCTACAAGAAAACAGATTTCAGTGTTTGTGGAAGTACTTTTCTGCTATGTACATGTGCTTGGTTCAAATAGATATAGCACTAGAGGAAGAAAAACTTTCAGTTACTAGGAACATTAAGTTTGTTTCCGTTCACACTGACTGAGATGAAAACATAGCCTGTATGACATATCCAAGGGGAAAGGATATAAAATCCTGCTTCTATTTTTTAAGCTTCCTGGTTACAAAGAAAATCTTCCAAACATGACTGTACGTAGCTGATAGGAAACACATACCCATGTCTTATAGCAACCCAAACTGATCACAGACTGATCCCTGAAACATTTCTGTGGCACTACTAGTTGTTTTCGGCAAGTAATGGGGAAGAGGCAGAAACATCTCTCTCAAGGAACTGGAATTGGCAGAAAGAAGGAAATACAGAGATGAGACAGCTGTGATCTTAAAAGGGAGCAAATTGTTCAGCTGAGTGATGCTGATCTCTCTGTGAACTTCCACTGACATCACTGGGATACGGTTGTGCTAGAAAGTATGCAATTCGTATATTTATACAGTGACCCATGAACCATAATTTAACATGGAATTCAACTCTCTGTGCTAAATGACTTTGACACCCTGAGGCTATAGCAATTCAGAGAACAAAACAACTACTGTCTCCTCAGGCAGGCACAGTTCTTAAAAATATAACGTTACACAGAAAACAAAGGTAGAATAGTTTCATAATGATGTACAACACACCTTAGCGCCTTGTCTTATCCCAGATGTCTCCTTGCTGCTGGCTATCTGCCATTTACACCAGTCTCCCATTTCAGGTCTTGGCACAACCCAAGTCACTTGTTCTCGTGACCTATCCAAGGGAGGAGTTAAAACCAAACAGTAGTCATAGGGTAATTGTGAGATGCCTGATGGGAAAGGAGAGTGCCTTGCTAATGAGCAGAGTGCTGCACTAGTACTCTAGAAATATTTAGTCTATTTCTAGCTTTGCCAGGTGCCTGGTGGTGGTTGTGGGTCCATTCCTTTGTCCTTTTGTACTTGAGTTTGCTCATATCTCTTGTCTTGCCTCATGCATCCACCACTTAGAGAAATGCTTAGAATGTTTCATTTTAGAAAACTGGGATTTCAGAGTTGTAGGAAGATGTTAGAATAGCAGTTGTTTTTCAAGAGCTGAGGTCTCAGTAGCAGATAGTTCCTTGCACGTAAGAAAACTTCAGGCATTATTTACACAACTGGGTGAACATATACATATGCATAGTAATGAGTAACTACAAACTACCATGTTTTCAAGTGCTGCATTACTCTATTTAATAACACTTTGGTACAGGAGCAGCAATATATTGTGAATATAGTTTCTTCATAGTATATATCTCAGAAAAAAAAAAAAAAATGCTACTCCCCAGTCCCCCCAAGTCAGTTACGATTTATGGAAATACTTTCAAGTCTATAAGATAACAGATTTCAGAGTGAAGTATTTGCAGATAATTCTATCTCAGCAGCAGAGAACAGATCTTTGGTTCAACGGTAGTAACAGCAGTTGTAATTATGACAGAACCAGTGACACAAAAAAAGCTGCTGTTTCATGAGTGATGTCCTCATCGTTCAGCTGCTACCTCCCCACGGTTCAAGAGGTAGAGCCATATGGGTTAACTTTCACATCCAGACAGAAAGCTGGTGAAGGAAGAAAGACACAGGAATCTCTAATTTCAGATTCACTGCCTTGAAAGCTCACAATAAGCTGCTTAAAAATGTGGCTGGGATATCCTAAGAAGTTTCATTTCCATTTATCAGATGACTGTAAATCAGCTGAACTGCTGTGACACAGTATCATTCAAGATCTAACAAAAGATGCAAAACAAAAGACGTTCCCTGCTAACTTGCTTTTTGCTACCTTGCCCTCTGCTATTGGTGGGATGTGCCAGCTGCGATGTGGACTCACAGACACCTCACAGCTGGTTCTATGGCCAGTCCAGATTGTTTGTTTGGATACAGGAGAGCTCCGGAGCTCCATGCAATCATGCTGGCTTTCCTAGCAGTTTCACCAACTCTCTTGTTCCCCCTACTCTCATCTTTAGATTTAATAATTTCAGACTCTTCTTTTTTTCTGCTACATGATGACCCTTTGTTTATTTTGCCTGTAATTCCATCCCTCTCCCCAGCCAGGCCCAATGGCTTAGCCTAGAGAGTGTTGCCAAGGGTCTAAGCCTGTATTTCAGGAATAACCTTTTTGCACTTCACTGTTCCTGGCCCAAGATGGAGGAATGAGCTCCAGGCACCATTCCACCATCTAGGAGCCTGTGAGGTCTCCAGGGGTACTGTGATGATCTTGGCCATACCCAGGTGGCAATGTTGAAAAAAGATCCTTGGGAGATTTCCTGTGCAAGGGTTTTCCTTTGGAGCATTCAAGGCTAGGCTGGATGTGATCCTAGGCAGCCTGGTCTAGTGGGTGGCAACTATGCTTATGACAGGGGGGTTGAAACTAGATGGTCTCTAAGGTCCCCTCCATCCTAAGCCACTCTATGATTCCATGATTCCTTTCAACTTGAGATACTGTGTTTCAAGATTTTTACTAATGAAAAGTGGTAGTAGGCTGTCTGTCCTGTTACCCCCCAGGATTCAGAGACAGACTTCTTAAGGGCAGGGTGAGAGCTGAAGGCATATCTCCAGCAGTTCCTGGCAGTGGGATCTGGATACTTCCTTGCACCTACCTCTTTGTTGACTCTGGTGACCTGTGGATGGTAACATGCACCTGGAGTCAAAGGAAAGATCAATATTGGTTGCAGTATTATGCAGTAAGTGTAAAGGGTCCTTAGGGTCCTTAGAGAGCATAGGCGCCTAAATGTAATAGGGACATAATGCTACGAATGATGCATTGTTTCACTAACAGCTGCCTGGAAATAAGAGATACCTCCCTGAGTCTTCTCCAACCCTTTTAAATCTCTTTCAACTCTAAAATAGTAGAAAATAGGTCTATTTTACAGCAAGCACAGAGTTTTTCAGGGCAAAAATCCTCTTGTTTGGTTCCTACCACAATCTTTTTCTGCTAGAAGTAGCCCTGTAAGCACCAGTTATCATGTCATTTACCAGCTGGAGAATATATAGGTACTGCACTCACCGAAACTTGCAGTACTGGGACCTGATTCTAAGAGTCATTTGATGCTTCATCTTTAAAGATCAGACTTTTCTGTTTTTGCTTTTTTTTTTCCTCCACTGACTTGCTGCTTGAACTTGCTTAACATGCTCTATACCTGATACTTTTTAAATTTTTCCTCCTCGGTTCCAGCTAGCCAAGAAATAATTCTATGCCTTATCTGCAACTAAAGCCACTAAAAAAGTGGAGACGAAGGGCTGGAACCAGACTCAGAGTTGTGATGGTTTTTCTTTTTCTTTGCTGTGGTTATTATGATTCTATTTTATTTTTCCCTTTTTAAGATGAATAGAGATAGCTGCAACAGAGAATTAAAGCCTTTGCTATTGTGTAAAATATTATTTTTTTTTAAGTGGAGAAAACTTATTAAATGCTTTAAAAAAAAAGCTTTTTCCACTGACCACAAATAGAAACTGTTTTAATTTAAGATTCTTTTTAGTAAAAGGTTCAGCTTTTGAAGTTGGTCAGGAGGGGTCCTTTGATGCCTCTTGTTTATTGTTGAGGAGAAGGAAAATGGAAGGAAGCAGACTTTCTTGGTATATTCCTGTTTATACTCTTATTTTCTTTAGGGACAATGTTTAAACAATTTGAAGCAGATCAACTCATGTCCTTAGTGCAGAGTATCTGCTGGGAGAGCATGATGACAATCTACCGAACGAGTCCAGTTCTACACCCATGTTTACTGTCTAGACTTGCAGTAAAGACAAGTAGATTTATGGATAGCAGAGAATGTAGTGGTTAGCTTTTCTGAGTGCAGTCTCAGTGGTAGTATGAATGTCTATCCAGCAGTGGCTGCAAACTTGCATGTAGCATCTAGCACATTAATTTCAGATTAGCTGGGAATGGTAATGCCAGAATACTTAAAAATAGATGCTACTTCTCTGATTCTGTGAGTTTAAAAAAAAATAGAATAGTGCTTGCCTCTGGCATTACAGCCAGTTACAAAATGAAATGCGCATATGTAAGGCTACACATGTACCACTGTTCTATAAAAGTGCATCTGTGCATCATCTTGGATCACGTCATCAGCTTTGCATGGCGTTTACTGTCAGGATACCATTAGAAAGAAAATTCACAGCATAATTAAGAAAACATGGTTCTTACTGCCCATCATTTATATCCTTCTTATCTTTAATAAAAAACGGATCTGTAACATCTGAATTTCCTTAAATAATATGAACTAGCATGTGAGAAACTTGCCAGCTACAATGCTGAACAGGGTGTACTCTTACTGTCTGCTTTCTTATAGCGTACCTTAGCTGGCATATCATGTGTCAGTGAATCCTTTGATTTGCATTCTAGACATCAGGAGAAGTGGTAATGATGATCTCTGTAGCCTTGCAAGTTTTGTGACTGTAGATATCAAGAATCTGATTCTTGCAGATTATCAGTGCACAAAGGTGAGACATGAATTTCAGCATAGCTGCAGATTTACACTTGTTATCGAGGACTGATGCTGTCTGTGGTAATGATATAGACTGAACAAAAGGTAAACTTTCTGTGTTCTCAGATTGCCTCCAGAAAACTGTAACTCTAAATGTATGTGCTAAACCTGAGATTATACTGTGGTTTATGATTGTTTAAAGTTGCTTAAATATTTAAAAGGACTTTTGCCAAGCAAAACAGGATATGTAGAAGACTGTATCTTGTTTCAGGCAGCTGGGATTTCTTTTCTTTTTGTGCTGTCCATCTGTTTATTTGTTTGAAATGAAAATAATAATAAAAAATTGAAACAGCTAACCAGGAGAGAGTGTAGATCAACAGGGAGACCTCTTTTTCCAACTGAGACAAACTTGCAAAATGGTCTCAGATGAGGTGTCTGTAGTAAGTTGTCTTATTCTACTTGCCTCCTTCCTGCAAGATAGGGTAACTAGAAGATAGAGAGGAGAGCTGCCTGCAGAAGTAACTGGGAGAAGTCAACATCACTCATGCCAGAGGCTTTGAGATGTATATCTACCCATTCTACCTGCTGCTAATTTTTTATTTGCTGTGGAATGTTGAATGCAGTAGAGGCTTCAAAGTTTCATCACAAGTTAGAAAACCTTGGACTAAATCTAGTTTACAAAGCCAGCGAGAATCTCAGACCTATCATGGAACAGATCAACCTAATAGAATGTATTCACCCATATTCGACAGGATTTTTTTTTTTTTTAGTGAGCAGTAACTCATTCTTCTCTCATAATTTCACTTTTTTGCAGTAGCGATCCTACTGCATGGAAATTTATATCCAAGGTTGCAATCTTCAATATGCAGCCACCGTATCTGCAAAAAGGTATTAATTTGAATAGTCCCACGTGTTATTGAGAATTTAGGGATATCCCTACATTGTGTAGCTGAATTGTACAGAGTTTCTTTGCCTGTGAAGCAAAGTGACTGTGTCAACTCTTGCAGAATCTGTCATGACTGGATGTGTTGAGAAACAGGACAGATCACTGAGGCTGCATGGTAATACTGGTATGATATACTGTTTTTGAGGTCTAAACTAGTGCCATTCCAAAACTGTACAATACTGTACAACATAGATATTTAATCCCAACTTGTGTTTTAGGATTTGTATCACTATGAGACTGAGACACATTGTCAAATTAGTAAGGCAAAGTATAAGAGATGGAAGAGATGTCTATAATGGGATTTGAATGGAGCTTTAATTTGAGATCCCACAATGCTGTGTGAAAAGCTTTTGTCTCCTCCTTTTTCTTCTTCTTTACCCCAGTGAAGTAGTACTGTGAGACTGGGGCATTCTTCAACAAAATTAAGGATCTGAATACCTTTAACGGGTAAAGTATTGAACCAAGATCATTCATGCAGTCTCTAAACAGAGTGTTTAAAGTATTTTTAACTATTTTGAGACTTCAGATTCCAGTGAGTAGAAATACTTCAGTGTCGTTCTATCTTGGGACTGAGAATTTGAGAATACAAATTCCTGGGTTCTGTATTTTATATTGCTTAGATCTAGGTGGATGCACGCTCAGTATACTGACTGCTGTGGACTGCATACATAAGTATCTAAACTTCTCAGCACTGCACAGCCAGATAAAATTTTGTCTGAACTCTGTACTACCTGCATATGTGCCTTAACTGCTTATGATCTCTCTTTAATACCCTATTAGATAGATGTCTGGGTATGTGTAATGAATGAAACCAAAAGGTACAGTGCAAAAATATATATTTGCATTTAATAAATTGTGTGTGCGCATGATAAAAATGTGCTATGTGCCTAAAGCTTGGGAGAGACAATGCAGATTGAAAGTCTTCAGTCAGATCTGTTTTTCCCTGAGATCCAGATAGATCTGTATTGATGAACATGGCAAGTACATAACACATGAGATTATTTACCCTGTTTCTATAGCAATGTGTATTCTAATGTAACAAAGATACACCAGTGACTGCAGGAGTGTTTCAGGCAAAGATCAAGCTGAGATTTCAAGTTTGCTGTGCACTGGAAACACAGCAAACACAGCATACACTGACAAATGCAGCTCAGATAGCCACATCCACAAATTCTTCACAACTACTGGAAAGCAAATGAATTTTGAAAATACTATTAATCTAATGTACAGTACTGGTCACCTCAGTGTGTAATTGATCAGTCTTGGAAATATCTGCGAAATAGATCATTGACTTACAGTTACTGAGGGGTCACGTGTAGAAACGTAACTGTTTTTCAAATGTAGCACAATCTAGCTCTGCAATAAGTGAATAGATGATTGCATTTATTAATCTTAACAGTAAAAATGCCATTTCAGGGAGTCATATGGAGTTTTGTCCAGCAATCACTATCTCACAGTAATCAGAATAGTGTGAGCTGACATTCATTTGAAACTAGGCTATTTGGCTACCTTGACCAATTTTGATTTACTTTCCATCCTTTTGTATCCATCAGAACCTCATATTAGCTGATGGACCCAGATAGTGCTTTATCTTTTCTTTTCTTTTCTTTTCTTTTCTTTTCTTTTCTTTTCTTTTCTTTTCTTTTCTTTTCTTTTCTTTTCTTTTC
>JANHGO010002976.1:0-28361 GCA_024606505.1 Aquila spilogaster
CGCCGCCGCGGCCGCGGCTCGGAGCTACCCGCACGTCGCGGTGCTGGACGGCGCGGCCGCCTACCGCCTGCTGTGGGGCCGCCGCGGCAGCGCGCTCGCCTTCCGCCTGGAGGTGCGCACCCGCGGCTACGTGGGCTTCGGGCTCTCGGCCGGCGGCGGCATGGCCTCGGCCGACATCGTGGTGGGGGGCGTGGAGGGCGGGCAGCCCTACCTGCAGGTAAGGACCCGCGTCCCGCGCCCTTTGTCTGGCGGCCGTCCCCGCTCCTCTTTCTCCCCGCGCGGACTCCCATTTCCCCCACCCCGCTTCTTCTGCCTCCGCACCGCTCCTTCCTCCCGGCCCTTCGGCTATTTCCATTGTTGCGCTTCTCCCCTCCTTTCGCTCCGCGCCCCGCCAACCTTCCCTCCAAACTTCTGCGCGGGCGTTGTCGGAGGTGTCGGGTTTCCTTCATCCCAAAGCGCCTCAGCCTTCCCCTCTCTCCTTGGGCGCTCTCCCCGCGTGCACTCCGAGCCCGGACCCGGACGGGACGGGAGCGGTTGCCCTGCGCGGAGCCCGTCGGGGCGGCCGAGACGCCGGCCCGGCTCCGTCCCTGTGACCCGCCGACGCGGGGACGCGGTCCCGCTGCCCTCCCGGGCTGCTAAGCGACCTCTCTGCCGTGTTCCTCCCCCTCTCACCTGAAGGTGTTCTGCCCTCGTTACTGAGAAGGGCTCACGGGTAACCGCTGGAACTCGCCGCTTACCCTCTGGTAAAACAACCTCGTGGGAGCCCAGCCCTATGGGCGTAATTCTCTGGGTATTTTTCAGCGGCTGTCTAACGTATTGTCGTGAATGGATCAAGCGCGTGGGACAGCGGCTCACCCGCGCCCGGAGGTGTCAGTGGGGGGGGGTGGGAGCCTTTGGTCCCCTCCCAGTGCCCCGCGCCCCAGCCTGGGAGCTGCGTGGGGTCGGCTGCGGGAGATTAGGGTTCTGCACGGCCGCTTGTCACCCCTAATGACAGCTCTCTGAGATAAGGCAGTCTGGGAGCTGTGCTAGAGCACTGAAACTGCCGCTTCTATTTCAAGAGGTTTTTTTTTTTTTCACTAGCATGGATTTTTGTTAACTTTTCCCCGTGAGAAAACGAAATGCTCCATAATCTCTCCCTACTGTTTGTCAAGGTTTTATGAAATCAAACCTTTTCTAGAAGAAGGGTGCCTGTTTAGCATAAACATATATATTTTCCTTATTAGTTTGCTATATCAAGTTTTGGCAAATATTTGTCTTATTTAAGTTCAAAGATTTTCGAAGTAATTTTTCTCATATTTCAAAGTGAAGATCAATTTATTTATTTATTTATTTTTGGAAACCTCAGTCTAAATAAAACAGCAATAATAAAACCCCCATTCTGTCTGGTGAGCAGTGCAGCTCTCAGAGGCGCAGGGTGTGCGCTCACTGGAACCCTGCATCGCAGCACATACGCCTATTTAAAGAAACCCAGACTTTCTGTCTGGCTGATTCATGGACCTGTTCGTGTAAGGCAAGCCTTGTGAAAGGCATCCAGAGCTGGTGTAAAGGCACCCAGTAATGGAGAATCCATCACTTCTCCTGGTAGTGCATAGCAATAGTGAGACTTTGCTGTTCTTTATTTCCAGTATTCGTTTGGTTGGGTCCAGATTCCAGCTATGTAATTTCTCTATTAGATTTAAAAGCCTACTCCCCAAATCCTGCCCCCATAAAGTTATTTATATGCTGTAATCAGGTCACTCCTCAATTTTCTTTTACATAAAATAAATAGATGTGGCTCTGCAAGTATTCCACCACAGGATTTGGCTTATAAGCAGGAAGGAGTCTGACTTTTGACACTTTCCAACAGTGGCAGGACAAAGGGGATTGCTTTAACCTAAAAGAGGGGAGATTTAGGTGAGATGTTACGAGGCAGTTATTTACTCAGAGGGTGGTGAAGCACCAGCATAGGCTGCCCAGTGAAGCTGTGGGTGCCCCATCCCTGGAGGCACTGGATGGGGCCCGGGGCAGCCTGAGCTGGTGGGTGGCACTGTCCATGGCAAGGGGTTGGGGCTGGGTGGGCTTTGGGGTCCCTTCCTACCCAAGCCATTCTATGATTCTATGGCACGTTCCCCTGCACTCAGAGCACCTTTGTGGATCTTTTCAGCACCCCTCACTGGTTTTCACTATCTTTAAAAGTGGCTCTGTGCATTCTTCTGCCAAAGATTTTATTTACTGTCACCACACGACATCTACAACAGAAAGAGAAAAGGAAGCACTGCAGTGAGTGCCTCCTGTCATGGAGCAGCTGATATTTGTTCTGAAGCACTGATTTAACACATAAACATCTGCTAGGCAAAGTGCTACGAGTTATTGTATTGTATCTTGAGTAGATAAGGTGTAAAAGAAATCACTCCTACCCCTGAAACTTGGCTGGTAACCTGTGGTTTTCACCATCCTCAATTCTTCAGTCCGCTAGGCAGGAAGGTTTCTTGGTAAAGTAGGATGAGGCCTTTTAAGAGAAGCAGACTGCTAAAACATTTCTGTGAATGCCCTGGGAGAAGGAAGGGTGAGATACGAAGAGGATGGAGTAAACCCCCTGAAGAAACAGAATCCGTCCAAAGTGTTTTTCTGGACAGGCTGCACAGACTGATAGAAAATGAATGCCTTGTTATAGAGCCCTTCTTCAGTCTAATCGCTGACTCTTCCCTTTACTGGTCACAGAGTTAACATTTTAAAAACACTTCATTTATTAGTTGTGTATCATCATTGTTTACATTATTTACTACTAGAAAGAATTTCCCATAGATAACGGCCTTGGGAGTACGTGGGTTCATGCCTAGCTGCGCTCTATGAAATATGTATGCTGTATAACGAAAGCACTTACTTTTCGGTTTCAGAAATATGTTTTTAATCTGTGATCTTCAGTCGGGAAATGTGCATCGTGGTCTAAACTCTTAGGAGGGTTATTTATCAATCTCTTGAACGTTTTGAGATGCTTGTCAGTGGCCTGATTTTCAGAAGCCCTTCTGAAACAACTTTACAGCCTTTCAAGTGGGCGTTAACATGCTGGTCTCTGAGGAGAACTGGACCTCTTCACTCCAACCCCCTTAAATTCTCTCTTCTCCTTTAAAAATAGGAAGTGTTCTTGGAGGAAAGAGTCCTCTCCTGGGAGCAAACAAGTGAGTGCAATCAGACTGCAGCCCTCAGCGGTGCGACGGCAGGTACTGCCCGCTCTGTACCAGCAGTGTACCGAGGTAGAAGGAAAATTCCAGAGAGCTTTGGGAGAGAAGAGAGGATGTTTCCCCCATCATTTGTTCTTCATCCTCTCACAGCAAGTTGGTGCCATTCCCACCATCAGCGAGCAGTGTCGTTGCTTTAAAAAATCGGATGACTCAAAGTTCTGGAGATCTGAGATGGGATTTTATTTCTCGGTTTTTAGATGCTTGGTGAACTTTGGTGCAAGGGTTACCTGTTTCGCTTTTCCATTTCGGAGCCGTATTTAAAGAAAAGCAGGTCTGGGATAATGAGTAAAGAGCAGAAAGATTTGAAAGACTAAACTTTACTTTTCTCTAAATATATCAAGGTAGAGAGTGGGACAAGCACCAGTGTGGCTTCTTGAAGAACTTTTGAATGATACACAAATTATACCTTGATTATCTCAGCATTTTTGAAGTTTAGTATTTGGAACAGGAAAGCAGACTTACTTTGGGAGGGTGTAGAGGATACAGCATGCATGTATGCCTACATATGTAGCAGTGGTGTATTTTGAAGGAGCTGCTTATACTGAACGCAGGGAGGCAAAGACAGAGGTGGATGAGCCTGTTACCCTAGCACTTTGCCAAGAGCCCTGTGCTGTGTAGCTGAGGGTTATGCGAGTTTGGGGCAAACGTAATGAGGAGAAGTAAAAGATACCAATGGGGTCTGGTGTCAGAAAGCCATGACCTGCCTTTATTTCTGCCGGGTGGCTTGGGTGGACAGTTTGTACTCCGCATGCGGCATGGCTGTGGCTACTTGCAGCGTGTGCTGCTCTTCATGAAAGTTTTCAGGACAGCTTCAGCTGTTGCATCTAGTGTTGCTTCCTTCTTCTTTTTATACTTTTTTTTTTCCTTCTTTTAATGTCCTTTGTGCTTATGAATTGACACAGCGTGCATTTTCATCCCCATGCCTTTTCCTTGGTCTCCACCCCTGTCTGGAATTGTGCATCCCCACCCACAGCACGTAGCTGCCGAGAGCCCCATTTTGGGGCGAGTAATCCTCCTTGATGAATGGCTATTTTGTGCAAGTTACACAAGAGAGTGGCATTGTTGGAGTCTTCTGTTGAACTTGCACAAAAATAGTCCCTCCTCAGGGTGAATAGGGACTGTGTGTCACTAAAAAGTACTTTATTATTCATTACGGCCCCACTTGTTAACCATCACCCGAACTAAAGAATATCTGTTATCAAATGTATCCCATGGAGTTAGCTTAATTGCTCGTAGGGAAGTACTTGGAAGAGGTTTTAAAGGACAGAAAACAGTGAGCATTCTCTATACTTAACGATATGCTGCTTTTAAGTGCACTCATGCCAACAGCAACAAAAGAAGTGTTTAGAAAACAACTTGAAAGGCACCAAAAGAGAGATGCAAAGCGAGTGCCACGCTGACATATCTCAGTCGGCGCTTTGTTGGAGATATTTCATGCCTTCGGGCATTGTGGCGAGATCTCCCGATGACTAATGAGTCCTCTTGGCCTCGG
This sequence comes from Aquila spilogaster, assembly GCA_024606505.1. Taxonomy (NCBI): domain Eukaryota; kingdom Metazoa; phylum Chordata; class Aves; order Accipitriformes; family Accipitridae; genus Aquila; species Aquila spilogaster. The sequence goes on from JANHGO010002976.1 coordinate 4,714, forward strand.
TGCGGGGCACAAAGGGACGCAGCACGGACGTCCCCTCGGGCCGGGCGCTTTGTGCTGCCCTTCGGAGGGACGGTGGGGAGGACGGGGCAGCGGCAACCGGCGAACAAAAGATGGGGGTCACTCTGGAGCTCCCATGTTTGGCAGGCGTCGGGGGTCCGGTTTGCAAGGTTTTCTGGTAATTGTGGTATTTTCGCTTTCGGTTTGGATTTTGGCAACACCAAGAAAATTAAATTTCCACTAGAATAAGTGTCAGAGCTTCACAGCCGGGGCTGGATGGAAATGCAGCCGCCGTGAGTGATGCAAGGGCTTAAAGTAACAGGGGAATGGTTTGGTTCTCCTTATAAGCAAATATCTTCGAAGCAGGAGCAGGACTAGGAGAGATGTTCTAAAGCACGGACAGGAACTTTGGGAACAAGTATCGTTAATAGTTGTGCTCCAAAATCCCTGCAGTGTTTAGAAAACTTCTAGTAATTGAAGCAATTAAAGTAATTAAAACAAGAAAATTTGTGCCGTTTGAATGAGCTCCTGTATAAGGAATGTTCCTTGTGATAAAGTGCAGTTGTGAGATTGGATCATGCAGTATCTCCTAGTTACAGGCTTTCTCCCCCTAAAAAATCACATTGCTACATGTTTAGTCTAGTCTGTTTGTGTAAGGATAGTCTTTAATCTAGCTCTGTAGCTGCTGATACAACTGGAATAAAACTTCTAAAATCAGTATTTATTGTAATAATGTCCCAGGGTTCTTGGGACTCTTCTGTGAAGTCAAATTCTCCATGCTGATAAGCGATGACAACTTTACATCTGCTAATGCTTCTTACACCTGCGTGTGTCAAGCTGGAGAGCTTACAATGCTTCAGTGTTTTTCATTTCTGGGTATAGAAAATTATGTTTTTGTATCCCCCAGGAGAGCCATGGGAACCAGGGAGTGTCACCGCAGAGTGTAGGCTGCTGGGAAGCAGCTCTGGGCAGACACAAGAACCAGATACAAAAAATACACCCAAGCACGTTCAAATGACTTACAGCTTGAGGAACAAAGACGTGTCTCTCAGTAAACAATTGTTTCATCTGTAAAAAATGCCTTATTTTTTCAAAGGTGATGTAGGTACATGTATGCACAGATGCGGTACCTGTGCAAATACACAAGTAGAAAATGTGAATCCTTGTGTATCTATGTGTGCATTTAAAAACAGATGCATTTGTTATAGATAAAAATGTTCAGTCCTTGTTAAAGTTAGTTGTATAGCTGCACTAAGCACATTGCCACGCTGACTCTAGTGTAACTCAGCCAGTAGATGTAGCTTGCATGTGACAGGGAGCTGAGCTTCTCAGCAGGCAGTGAATCATCTCATACTCATCTGGTGTGTAGGTTAAAAAAAACAACCAAACACAACAGCAACAAAAAGTACCCAATCAATCAGTAACTTAACTAGGAGCAGTCGGCTCTTAGGGCCATGGCTGAACTTGCTGATCCCACTTACTTTAGGAACTTCTTGCAACTGATTGATTGCTGCCACCATACCTTCTGCTGTGGATACTTTTCCATTTGCAGACCAATCCCAAAATCAAATCAGTCAACTGGAATGCTCTCAAGGTGTTCTTATATGAAGCAGAGATGCTTTCAGACTCCCATTTCGTGTTAGTTTTCTGTAGGTGGGCTCTGCTTTTCCCTGACATGGGAGTATAGTAGGATCTTTGCCTTAAACTCAAGCTGAAATTTATTTGGGGTTGAAAAAAGGTTGGTTTTCTTATTTGTAAACTCATGCTCTGTTTGCTTCTTGCCAAATACAATGTAAAAACAGCTTTTTTGAATTTTTTTTTGGTGGTTATATCCAGTGTGTGCTGGAACCACAAGCAGCAGGATTCCATCTGAATTAAATGCAACAATAAAAAAGAGAAATGCTAACCACAGCTATTTTTTCTGGAAACCCAGAAAGGCATAGCTTGGTGCTGATTTCATACAGAAGTTTCGGTCAATTCTTTTGCATCCTGTAGCAATTTATCTATCCTGTTTTGACTAAGGTAGTTCCTCTCCTGCTCCAACTCTTTTCTTGATTGCAGCTTCCCAATTCCTTTGCCAGACTCTTCAACCCTACTCTTAGACACAGGTTTGGGTGCTCTGGGGATGTTCAAAGCTCTGTGAGTTGGCTGTCGACCATAGGCTCGTTTTTGCCTCATTTCCCCTTCCTGGATTGTCTCTTGGCTTGCTTCTGGCCGTTCCCACAGCCAGGATGGCTGGGAATGCCCTGGCTGAAGGGCAGCTCACAAGGATCCCAGAGCCAGAGCTGTGCCAGAGCCCAGCAGCAGGTGATGGGGCCACAGCCTGGGAGCTGTTGACTGCTTCTTTAGGTTGAAAGGTGCTGTATATAATTTAGCATGGAAAATGGATACCATAAACAAAACAAGCTTGTACATTGTAAAAATGTGGGGAGAGAGTCTTATAAACACCTGTTCAAGTATGCGATGACAGCTGGCAGTGCTTTTCTCATGAGGCTTCCTTCTGCAGCTGTGCTTACATTCTCTGAGGATAAAAAAGCCCAGTTGCACCTATTTTTTACATCCTTAAGAAATTGTTCTCTCTGTCTTTTGCTGAGCAGCAAACAGAAACCATCTATGCCACAAAACATTTTTTCTAAGAAAGTGGGTGGTTCATAGGATCTGAAAACTGTGCAGTGTGATTGGCCACGCTTCTGGAAAAGAGCAAACAAGAACCTGTACAATATCAGGAAGATTTTTCTTTTCAATCTGTTGGTTCAACTTCTAGGTAGCATTAGGAATGATTGTACAACATAGCCCCGAGTTCTAAATGCCAGCTTATGCAATAGAATCCATGGGAGTGCAGAAACTGTAAATGTTTCTAATGTAACCATTAAGTAAATTTTGAAACAACACGTTGTTATTATGTAGCATGACAAATAACACTGTCAAATCTTTGGTTTAAACAATAACCAAACTAAGATGTTCGTGTCAGAAAAATAGTCAATTCCCCGTTATCTTCTTTCTGTAGCTACCGAAGTTTCTGTCCAGTTCCTATAAAACTTAGCAACTTTATCTTCACCTAACATATAAGATATATTTTTTGTGTATATAAGAAGCTGAAGAATCTGAATTCAAGGGCAAAATTGGTAAATAAGTCATGTTTTCAGGTTCTTGCTAAGTATTTCAGAAATTCAGTGTTAAGGAGTTGATAGTTACTGTGGATCTGTGCTGGAACTCCATGAAATTCAGAATAGCTTGGACCAATTTAATCCTCCCTATGAAAGACACGGGTTTTCTGAGTATGGGATGTTAAAAGCAGATCTGCATAAAAGAGATGTCCATGTTAGAGTCTTTTTTAATTTGGTAGGAATAGTAACTTGTTTCAAAATAAGGCAAATTTCAGACCATCTGCAATAGATATTGAAGCACTGTCATTCTGTTGATGGAAATGTCACCCTCCCTTCTCAACAGAATTACATGTGTGTAGCTTGTAAGTTTAGGTGAGGTCTGTATTATGGCAGGCTCTCACTGGGAGCATTAGGAACCATATTTAGATGCCCTCCATACTGCTGAAGCCCAGACATCCCTCATCTGGCTTCCAGTATGTGCATCCTCTGTGCTGTCCCCTGGCCTCTTAAATGACATTCAGAGGCCTTCAGAGGTACCCAGCTTTCTCCTAATAAAGATTTAAGTGGAGCGTAGGCTGCCCAAATATGGTGTTTTGATTGGATTTGTACCACAGGAGCAGGAATTTCCCTTGTTACCATTTTTTTTCTCTGAAAAGGAACATCTCTAGAGACACATCTTTATATGCCTGTAGTATCTGTGATGCTACTGACCCAAATCACAGGGAGCTCAACTGCATTACAAGAAAGTTACCTGAAGTATATGCGTCTTCCATGCTAGTGCCTGAAAATATTTCCTTAAAAAATAATGTGCTTTATGTAGGTTTAGCTTAGTGAGCGTGAGGATAGATGAGTGAAACTTCCGGCCGCTTCTTGTTACTTTTCCTTTTTTGATAATGTTCAGTCATTTTTGCACAAACGTGTAGGTGTGTCTTAAGGGCATTTCCATTGACCAAAACTTGCATAGTTTGACTTAAAGTCTGTTCTGTGAACAGAAAGAGGTCAGAATGTTTCCTTGGCGATGTATCCTTCATTTGTTCTCAAACTGGTAAACAAACTGTTTTCATGTCAGAGGTTGAGCAATCTAATCCTGAGCTGTTCAGAAACGTTCTTGCTATATTATTTGATTTTATTTTTTGTGATGAACATCTGGATAATTTTCAACAAAAGGAATAAAAATAGTGATAGACGCAGCTGGTGACTTATAAACAGCTCCTGGCAAATATATTTGCGCTGGATTCCTGTAGTGCAGTCTGACTGCACTCAGTGGAGATGCAGGATTTGGGGGACAAAGGAACACCTCCAGCTTCCCAGGCACTACGTGAATTTGCTTCCCGGGTATTCTCAGCACCCGGACATTTGAGGGATGTTTCATGGGGCCGTGTATGAGGCAGAGGAAGCAAGCAGAGCCAGCAACTTCATTACTCTGCAGAAACTTTCACATGGGAAAGATTAGCATTAGTTGGTCAGATTAAGATCTGCCCGCAGGATGCTCTTGGGCAAGCTGGGGAGTGAGGTGCCGCTGGTGGATGGGCAGCGAGTCCCCGGCATCGTAGGGCCTGGGAGTCCTTCCCCAGGGCACAAGGCGAGCCCACAGCAAGTGGGGCTGCGGCACAACTGTCGCCCAGGCGAATAAAGCACTCCACCAATAATCACCATATCAAGGCATAGCCATGCAAGTGCCCTCCTTTATACCACTTCTTCCAGTTGTTCTTGCCCACTCCCTGCAGGCTCATGGAAGTCAGGGCTGCTCTGCACAAGGTTTTAATACTTGCAGATCACCAGAAAGATATTGGATTATGCACACCTGATTTGGCTTCTCATTTCTGAACCGTCCTTCCCAGCTGTTTCAGGCAAAGACTCGCTACCTACTCCCGTGTGGAAAAGCTAATCTTCCATTTCTATTCCTCAATACTTCAGTAGCCGTGTGTTTATTCTAATACAGGGATTCTTTCCTCCAATTTAATGTAACATCTCAGAAAAGATACCACACCTTGGTAAAAGTTGATGGTCACAAGGTTACACTTCTAGTCCAGATAAGCTTTTACTATTTTTAAGATGAAAATAGATGTTCTGCATATATAGAAGTGTTTTCAGAGCAGGGATGGTATTTTCTAGAGACATACTACGTCTCTGTCCAAGCTCTAATGTAAGGGTGAAGTGGAGCACTTTGTTCCCACAAAATATCCACCTTTGAGGTCCATCTGGAAAAGCAAACCCAAAGTTCTTTCTGTGAACAAATGTAGCTCATCACTACTATTTCTTTCAGGATGTAGCTTCACCTCCCATGCCACTCTTTTGCTGTATTTGGTGGTAGTTTTCCCAGGCATGTGTTCCTTCATATAAGTATTCCTTCACTTCTAGTTGCAAAAAGTGCTGACAGGAAAAGCATTATTCTTTCAAAACTTTTTAAAGGTACTGAAAATTTAGACTTGTTTTGGAAGTGAAAAAAATTGGGACTGTTTCAGTAGTTTTGGCAAGACAGAACTAAACCTGAATGTTTTCATGCTGATATAAATGCTCTGCATTTACCCTTTTCTTCCTTGAAATTGTGTCACGACAGATAATTTCATAACTTTCATCATCTAAATTAACATACCTTAATGAAGTGTTTGAGCATGCAGTTATTCTCACACCTGTAACAGGTGTGGATGTGGTCTCTTGTACACAGAAAGATTTATTGACTGCGATTAAGTTGCTATCGTTCCCAGTTGATCCTTTTGTGAATTAGAACAATGTCGGCCACTTCTACCAGCGTCACGATATTTGAACATAACTTTTTGTGATTTTTCAGCTTTGTTGCCTCCGCTTTAGCAAATGGATATGAAAACTAGAAATCTCTCTAAAATTAAATGGAGGTCCAAGTAGCTTCAGAGGTAAATGCCTTCATGAAACAGCAGGTGTTGGTGCGTTTTGCTAAAGATGCAACACAAATCATGGTGCCCGCCAGTAACCTGTTGGAAAAATCTATCTGCCACCACGGAGGAAGGTGGCGTGTTCTGGAAAAGAAAGGTGTTTAACCAAGCTTAAAGGCTCTGGTCTAGGCCTGGCTGTGCAGAGCAGCGCCCTCAAACTTCCCCTTGTTGCAAGCAGCGCAGGAACAGCCAAAAACTGTTCCTTGGTGTGGTGGTGGAGGAGACCGGAGGAGAGGAAAGAGCACGATACTGGGACATGGTGCAGCTGTGTGGTGTGGCAGGAATTTGGGGTGAGGAGGTTAATGATCTGGCAGCGCTGCACAGCTCCTCCGTTGTGTGCTTCTGCTGAGCCGGGGATCATCTTTCTGAGCATTGCCCCCAGAAGACACCCAACCCCAAACCAACAAACAAAACCCAAAACCCTTCAGGCACATTCTGTGTACACCGAGCACTCTTTCTCCTGGTTCAGCTGCAGGGTTCCTGGTTCCGATCAATTTTACTCTGTGAGATTTGCTGTTCCTGGGGAAGGAAAAACAAACAGAAAGTCGTGAGGAGAAGGGCAATTCTGTTGGTTGGAGTATTAAGTGAATTTATTTATCTCATTAATTTCCCCAAAGTTCACAACATTACAGTTATGATAATTTAGAACTGAGTACAGCCTTTGTTTCTGTAGTTATGTACAGACAGTGTATCGTTAAAGTTGTTCAAACCATTTTTTAAGCTGCTTGTCGAGGAGACTTGCTTTCCTTAAGATTTTTAATCAAAACTATGTTTAGTGTCACCAAAACTGTGATCCTTCAATGTTTTACATAAAGACAATGTTTAAGGGTATTCGGTATTTGAGAAAAAATTTATTGCTTGAATATTAGATTTTAATAATGGTGCACCTTTTCTTTTCAACAGGATTATCATACAGATGAAAACAGAGCACTGAAAAAAGACCCACAACAGGATTACCGCCTGGAATATGCCATGGAAAACAGTACTCACACCATACTGGCTTTTAGCAGAGAACTGCACACTTGTGATCCAAATGATAAGAGCATAACGGTGAGACGCTCTGCCTATATGTAAAGAGAAGAAATAATTAACACAGAACGAGTGTATAGCTGGTTATGATGCTGGCTTCTAAAATCTCATTGGAGAAATACACTTAGGAAATGCGTTTATTCAGCTCTCAATGCACTTTCCAAAGCATCTGTTCTATCAAATTCGCCAGGTAAAATACCTGTGCTAGTTTTATTGAGTTCTTTTATTTTCAAATTTCTTTGTTCTTCCACTTCAATGCGTAATGTTCTATAATAAGTCACACACCATATGAACTCAAGATTGAAACAGGTGCTCCTGTGCCCTCAACTCCCATACCCCACATTTGCAATTACTCAGGAGATGTCAGCTTGCAAAATACTTTTTAGGTCTTAGACTAATTTGTAATTGATGTTAAAGCTAGACTTTTAGAAAAGTTTTGAACTTGTATAGTTAGAATATATTTTTTGTTTCATTTCCTTATTAAAAATAAAGAAGCTGAATAATCCTGTGATACAGCTTTGTGATACAGCTCTTTCCATGCATGGTGAATACTTTTCATAGGAAATTCTTCTGTTGTCCTAGTGACTGCTGTGCTTTATAAGCATAATTTTAAGTTATATGAAGTTGATTATTTTCGTATTGGAAATGACAGAAAGGCTATAGAGATTTACAAGATTTTTTTGTGCTTTGGCTTGTTTACTACTATTCATTTTGGAAGCGCTGCAGTAGAAGTTTAACATTATTGTCATTATCTATGTTTTCACAATGTATGCAATAACAACAGCATGAGCTGAACGATAGAGCAAATGCACAGCTGTATAAACTGCCAGATTTCCGTCTGTCAATGGTTCTGTGGTTTTTGCATCTGCTTCAAATTGTCTCAGCATAATTTAACATTCTGAGACCCTTCAGCATTTATTATTTTGTCTCACTGGGTGTTTACTGCAATCTGGGGATGGTTTACAGAGAATTGATCTGCAATGTAGCTGCAAACTGATTTTCAAGGTGTAAACCTGTTCTATAGCTGAATGTCTATCTTTCCTAGTATACAGGGCCAGCAGTTCACAGAAGATGCTCAGATCTTTACACTGGAAGCTTTTTTGGGAGGACAGCTTCTGACTGTAGGTCAGATGAGTGCCATCTCTAGAAAAGATGTTCTATGTGCTTAGTTGATTGCCTCTTTATGAATCTGTTCTGCTGTTTGCAGATATGATTCAAATTTGCCACATTACTGAAGGAAGCTATAAAAGAGATTCAACTTTTGTAGATCCACAATGAACTCTGAATATAAATGTGATTAGTTTTAGATAAAAAAAAATTGTGTCAGTAGCTGTTTTATTCTCCTTATTGTTGTTCAAACACAGCAACTCTTATATCATATTTATCTTAGGAACTGCATGAACTATGCGAAGAGCATATTGTTCCCATTCCTTATGTGTTTTTGTTTGTTTTTTTTTTTTCCAGGAGAGCACAGTGCGGGTAATATGGGCCTACCACCACAAAGACTTGGGAGAAGCAGGTCAAAATTACCATGGGTCTACCCGTGGTACAAAGAGTCTACGTTTACTGAACCCTGAGAAAGCAGAAGTCTCACCTGCCTCTTTGTCACACTTTGACCTGACAAACAAAGACGTAAGTTACTCTGTGTTTTGGGTTTATGTAGGCTAAGGTGGCAGCCCAGCATCTGGGCTTACAAAACAGGACAGTGTGACTTTTATAATATTGTTTTCTTGCCCTTTTCATTAAGACAGGTTCCTATACCAGACAAGGATACAACATATTGGTGCCAAATGTTTAAGATCCCTGTACAACACGAGAAACACCATGTGACAAAGGTGAGGGATTCTGACTGTGTGAATCCAGGTTATATATTTATGCTTCTGTGTTTAGAGGAGTTCAGGTGAGAATGATGACTCTTCAGATCAATTATTGCACTTTGAAAAACTGTTTCACCACTTGTGGAGGAAAAACAAGACCTCTTGTATGTCTTAACAAACATAGGGAAAAAGTATATTTGGGTGCTCCCACGACCTGGTTCTGATGTGCCCTAAAAATCAGCATGTAAAGTGACAGAGATGCTTTCTTTCTGTTCTTCATGTCTTCTCTCCCTTAAGAAAATACAGTTGAAAGTTTTACTACTGTTCATAAAGGTGTTTGGCAAAAATGTGTTTGTCTAAAAGCTTGTTCCATCAAGTTTATGCTATATGTAAAAAAGTCATGGATATCTTTTAAAGGAGAGTAATTTTAGATTAAAAAAAAAAAAATGCAGAATTTTGTTAAAATAAAGGGCCATGTTACATCATCTGAGCATGGAGTTCATTATCTTTGGGTGTGTAAAAGTCAAATATTACAAAAAAAAAATGCATGTTGTAGTTAATTAAAAAGTTATTGTAAATGGTTCTCACATTCCTCCCCAGGAGCAATATACCAGAGACCTAATTAAGGAACATCCTATTGTTCAGGATTGCTTGAGATAGCACAGTGATATAAGTAATTAAAATAAATGTACAAGCCTTAAGGTTTTTTTTTCTATTTGTTCAACATTAATTGAATGCTTTATAGATAGTAGCCTTAAAGTTGTTGCATATATATCAACAAAGGTCAAAAGAATACAGCAAAGTGTTATTTTAATCTTACATGGGGAAAATGAAGAAGAAAAGACCATCTCAGAGGTGGATAATGCAACCTGTTTATGTTTACTGAATTTATTTTTTTAAATGTTTTGCCTGACTGCACATGCAGGTACTCTTTTTTTAAAAGTAAAAGTAAAGGAAAAGGAAAAGGAAAAAGAAAAAGAAAAGGAAAAAGAAAAAGAAAGTAGTGATTGGTTGAAGATAAAACATCCTTTTAGTTCAGAGATACATTGATTAATTTTTTTAGAAGAGTTTATTTTTTTTTATTTTTACTATAATGTATAATGCATATTATAATTTTTAAGAATCTCCTTTTAAAATTAGAAATTTGTTTCTTTTGAAGTTAAAATGAGATTAAAATCCCCAGCGATTTTCCAACTACAGAAAAGCCAGCAGATTTGGTTAGAAAGAGAAAACTGATTACAGAAAGGAGTTAATGTAGAAACACTTCCTTGGCGTATCTTTTCAGGTATTGAAAAGACAGCTTGTGTTTTATGACTTTTATATAAATATATATATAAATGCATATTTTTATATATACATACACACACATTTATATATATGCATATATAAATGTATGTATATACGTATATGTGTCACTTCTGTAGACCACACACAGAGGGTTTTTGTGGAATTGTATTTATGCATTCTTGCAATCTAATTAAACATTTCCTAAAGCCTACTGATAGACAAAGGATTGGGCTTATGGGTACTTACAAAGGTAAGATATTATCTATGCAACAAAGTTTGAATTTCACAAAGGAAAAGGCAGATGAATTATTTGACCTGGGCAACTGTGTTAGTTAAACACCTATGTAGATGCTGATTCTTGATTTCGTCTTGTCTATAATATCACTTTCATACAAATCTACACATCTTATAGACAGAAGAAAAAGTTTAAATAGTACAAATTCATCTCTGATGTAATACAGTCTCCTTTATGATTTTGTGGAACACTTCAGCGCAGTTCAGCTTTCGCCGAGCAACACATGCTAGCAGCAGCTTATGAATAAATCTACTGGAGTCTCAAATAGGTTTAACAACCACAATCAGTCTTGTTTTTTTCATCTTGTTCAGCTGTTCTCTGTCGTTCCTTTTGTCTTGCAATTTTCTTTGTTCATTTCATAGTAATGTATTTTTTGAAATGTCAGTTTCCTCAGGAAAGCACAATATTTTATTGATGGCAAATGTCTTAGGAAAAAGTCAGACTTAGCAGCCAAGGTAGAGGCTAAGACTTCAAGCCAAGAGGGCAGTTGTCTCTAGTTAATGAATGCCAGATTCTGAATTAAAAAGTATTTTTTAACTTCCCCTTCTGCTGTTAGGGAGAACGTCTTCAAAGGATTTAAAAATGTCTACAAGCTAATAGTGCATCAGTTGGTCAAAGTGATGGTGTTTGGTCTTAGAATGTATCTACAGTGGTTTGGATTAGGAGCCTGCTTTTGAAGTGAATCTTCAAGATGTTCTTCCTCACTTTGGCATGGTTACTGTCATTAAACAATTTCAGAAATCATGAAACTCAACAGTAAAACGTGCACCAGGAGCACAATGGAAGCATTCCAGGCAGAACTCGTTAAAAACTTCTGATTCTGGATAGGGTGGATGTCAGATCACATCATTTTCCTTTTCTATCCTTTTCCTCTTTTACGTTTTTGGAGTTGTTTTTCTTCATGTGGGAAAAAAACAAAAAACAAAAAACAAAAAACAAAACAAACAAAAAAAGCAAACACTGAGCAGAGTGACTCTCTGAACAGCGAGAAGCTGTTTTGCAGATTTCCCAATGTGCTGCCTTTGCTCTCCAGGGAGCTTTGGCACAGTCACAGGAGCAAGCTATGATTGCAAGTGTATCAAAGGGCTTGTTGGAGTGGGTTTTGAAGGAATGGGCTTTCCCCTTAGCACAAGATAAATAAAGAGCTAGCACAAGATCTCAGAATCAATAGAAGATAAATTATGTAAGTTCTTATGTCTTTTCTTTCTCTTTACATAATATTCACGCTACTTTCCAAGAACCTCAGGTAATGTTTAACAGCATACTTTCATTGACTGTTCTTGATCAAGCACAACATGACATGTAAATTCTGCAGGAGATAAGATTTTAATCTTACATTCATCTTATAGGTGGAATGAGGACGTGGCTGAGTAACTTCTGCTGCGTTTTCCAATGGAGAACAGCCTCAGTGTGATAATGGGGCGCTCAGCCAGGGTTAGGATGGCTCTTTTAAATCTTCCTTTGTTTCATAGCTCTGCAACTTCTTCTGTAGGGAAGACAATGCATCTTCCTACGTGTCTCTGCAATGCCTTCTGCTATGAGATCTTTTCTGGTGCCTTCGGGAGCTCCTGGAGAAACAACCTGCAAAGCTGGTTACAAGGACTTTATGCCTGCTAAGAAATAAAGCAAATTAAGATGATTTCTCAATAGCTGGGCATAACAGTGATGAGGGTTGTTCAGATTCCAACTGATACCTGGTTCCAATCTGTTTTTATGAGTTTGATGGAGTACATTACTCCTTATCTTCAAGAAGCATACCTGGTGGAGAGGTAGCTACTTGGAAAGTACTTAAACTTCCACAGGTTTTCACTTTGTGTGTGTATGTGTTTGCGTTAGCAGAACCAGTTATCAGGGTAATAGATCAATATTGAAAATAACAATATACAGAAGAGATGAAAGGGGCTGCTTGCATGTCGTAGCTGACAGCCATCTTCCTTCATATTGGCTGCTTGCAAGATGGCACCAGAGTGGTCCCAGGGTGCAGATGCTGGCAGCCCTTCATGTGGCAGGATGCACTGCTGCTCACTGCAGAATCCCCCTGCAGCTACTTGTGCATTGTCCTGTTCTGCTGCTTTGGGCTCCAGGTTGTGTTATGCACGTCAGGCTTACTACCCTACAGGGATTTTGTTTTCCTCACAGATGGAAGTTAGCTGTGAGCTTTCTCAGAAGCAGCTTTCTTAGAAAAAAAGCATTCTGTTTATTAGCCCACACTTTTTGGAGATGGGCTTCAGGCTAGCTCTTGCTGGGATCTTTGCCGTGCTCTGTAAACGTTGTTATTTTGCTTGGTCCTGAATGTGCCTCTTAGTCATATTGCTAAAGCTTTCTGGTTTCAGTAACTGCACCTGGAGAAGGCCCATGGCTCCAAGAGGACTTCTTGGAGGGAGTGATTCACGGGCAAGGCAGACACACAGACACACAGACAGGCATGCCCATGCTCTGGTCTCCCCATCTAAAGGTGTCTATCTCCCTGTACAAGCTGAACAGAGCGCAGCTCCTGCACGTAGCTGTACAGATAGACAGATAGACTAACAGTGCTGTGCAGGTCTGGGAGGAGAGACCTGGGGGGAGGAGGTATTTGCTGAATTTGTGTTTTGCTTACCGTGAGCTGGCAGCATGTAGATGTTTACCAATGTCATAAATGTGAAAATTTGTTTTGCATTCATAAGAAATAATTCTCAGTATTTCAGAAAATACAGCTCTTGCTATATTTTTGAAACCTGCTTTTAGTACTCTTTCTGCTCGTAATTCTAAAGATACAGGTCTTTTGTTACTATCTTTACCTTAGGTGACAATACTCTATGTCTTCCATTTGCTTCATTTAATCATATTTCTTCTTAATATTACTGCCTCTGCTAAGATTTGGTGCTTTTGCTTTTCTTTATCTCCGAACTCCTGTGTGCACTGCTGTTTTTCCCAATGCAATTTAAACAAGCTTAAAATAGGGCAGATCCTCTACTGTCCCTAGATTTTCTACAGATTCTCTATACCTGTAGTCCCTCACTGCACCTGACATATTGTGTAACGTGGTGTGTGAACTTCTGAAAATGCCCTCTACCTACTGGTGAGAAAATGGTGCCTATAGTCTACCTGCCAGATGAGCGTAATCAATTTACATCAGGTTTTTCAGCTGCAACATATAGCATGCCCATGCTAGTTTCAACACTTTTCGTTTTCCCACTGTACTTTCTTCTTTGAAATAGACTACATTTTCCTCAGGGAAAGTAGTTCCCAAGGTTTGAGTAGTAATAATCTCATAGACTAAAGCATACCTGACATTGAATTTCACTATTAAGAACAGGAAAACCCTTTATGTAAAGTATCAAATGCTGTAGAGTACTTGGGTCATTTAGCTATATCTACATACCTTTTCCCTAAGTACTCATTTCCCTATGGTTCTGAACTTTCTGATTTTTTTGGAACCAGCAGTATGAGTGGAGGAACACTGGCAGAAGGCTCAGGAGCACAAAATGCTTCAGATTCCGTAGGTGAACTTTTTAATATGAAGTCGAGTTTTAGAGGGCATTCAGAGCTGGCTATGAGGTCAGTAGGTTGCATTTTGTAAGCGCTTAAACTATTGGATTCCATGTTGGGGAACTGGTGGTATCTTTTGAGTACACGTCATGCATATTAAATTCTGCCAACTTATTAAAGACAGAAGATTTCCAGTGATGAAGATGGGCTGCCTCTTGTCTAACTTGACCAATCTACCAGTTTGAGCTAGCTACTTGAATGCTCTTAGTAGTCAGTGGCAAAAATAGCTGTTTATGTCATCCCGGAGTAAACGTCTGAAATAGATGAGCTCAGACATCCCCTGTATGACTCAGTCTCTCTCCATTGACTGAGAAAAGAGAACCAGCCTGTATTACATACATAGGTCTCAGATGACTGAACCAGAGGAGACCTGTCCCACCAAAATGGTCAGGGTTGTGATGAGAGCAAAAAAAAACGTTGTTTTTTTTTTTTTTTTAATTTGCCCTTAGGAAAAAAAAAGATTTTTCTCAGCCACAGCTCTGTAATTTTTTGACACTGAGCTGAGGATATGAATAGTGAAAACAGGCCAAACATATAACCAGAAAAAAACCCTTAATTATTAAGCATTGGTTTAGAAGTGTTACATTGGGCATATTTTTATACAAGTACCAAAGTTTCCCATCGCTGATGCCTTTAGAAAAGGAACCTTCTTTTCAGTTAAAGAAGGGCCTGTATTAGAGCACACCAGCAGCTGCCAGTTAATCTTCATGTTCAGTTTCAGAGCAATCTCTGATAAGGAAGTAAAAACTCCAAAAAAACTTGTTGCCAAGGGTAACTTTGCTTTTTGACAGTGGAATGCTTTAGTAATACCAAAGACCCCAGTGTGAAAATACAAAGGGACTCCAGTTTAAGAGACTGATTGATTGAAAGCCAGAAGGGCAGCTTGTAGCCTTCAGTACCTAAATGAGGGCACTGATTTTTAACTTGAGTGATACCAGACAGTAACTGCTTGTTGTTCTCTGGCTTGAACTTTTATGTCTTGCTAAATGTGATAGATAACTCAAGCAAATTGCATCATGCAGCCTGAAACAAACAAATGTTCTGTGTTGTCCTATATGTCCCCCTGCAAAGCAATTTCAGCCTTGGTAAATTAGATTGACAACGAAATTATATCTTATGCTGCAGAGCTTGCAGGCACTCTGCCCTTTGGTCTGGAAGGCTCTCTTCATTGCAAGCCTAAGTTGAGTTTGTAGTGTTAGAGACTCATATATGACTGAACTGACTAGAAAATGAAATTTTCCCAAGCAGCTCTCTCAGAAAATAAAAGAGCTGCTGTCTTTTCTCATATTCTGCTGAATTATTTCATATGTAAAATTATTTCATACATTAATTCTGTGATCAAAGATAGAACTACGTATTACCACAGATTTTACCGTCACACCAAACTTAGTATTTCTTAGTGGAATGTATTCTTGTTTTGTGGTAGTCTTCTTTCATTTCCCTTGCATATCTTTACAATAGGAATACTTAAGCTATGCAGCTATTGCTGCATTAGTTATTCCATATTTGGTATGCAAAAATAATCTATTTCATTTCTGGCATCAACAAACTTGAACATCTAGTTAATTTAATATAGTTTCTTTCATTTTCTTTTTTTTTTTTTTTTTCTTTAATTAAAACTGCATCCATCCATCATGGCAATGTATTCTGTAGGCATGCAGTTGGAAAATACGTACTTTCTGGTTAAATGAAAGTTAGAAGTTATATAAGTTCCAGTTACATAGAAGTATTAGATGAAAGGAACCTTAACTATGACTAAAGGTGAGCCTGGGGAACAGGAGAGTGCTGATTTTGTGAAATCTCTCTGAGATCCACCTCTGTTTCTGAGGTGTTCAGTAGAGGATTGCTATTGATTTACCCCACTATGTTTTGTACAGTCTTTTTTCCTTCCTCATCCTTAGCTTCGGTTTTAAAGTAACATGGTTAGGTAGCACACTGAGAAGATAAGAAAATCCTGTCTAGTAATTGTCTGCAGTCATCCTATCCACACTTCTTTATCATAGCAGGTAATAAAATATTTCCAAGAAAAATTGGGCCTCTGATGAATAGTTGTAAACCATCTTCTGTGTAAACGGCAGAACAGCTGGTTCACAGGTAGCAAAATCTGACTTGGTGGAGCTTACACAGTATGAAGTGAGCATCTAGGTGGATCACAAAGCACATCTACTTTTGTCCTACTAACTTCTTGGCATTGTCTCTTATGATCAACTTTCTAATTCAGACAAGTCACACGGTAATGGTATCCTAACCAGATTTTCAGTAGGACCATGCTGAACTGATCCAATGTAATTTATATGGAGAAGAAATTTCATAATAACCATAAGAAGTGTTATCGCTTCAGTTCCCACTTCTCCCTTTCCAAATCTAGATTTAGTTACTTGTTCAGTTTTCAGAGAATAATGTTGGGATATCCCCTTCATTCCTGCTTCCACTTCTGTCCAAAGCAGTTGCATCTATGTCCAGAGCATAGATTCGCTGACTCCCTGGGAGCAAAATAGAAAGAAAGAGCACTAGTAACAGTGGAAAAATAAGTTAGTGAGACAATAGCACTCCACTATGTCCCCACATAGCATGTCAATTGACAAAGATGACAACTGAACTGCAGGTAGATAAATTAACAGTTTCTATTTGCACCATGGTTTAAGTGAAGTTTTAGGTGGTATAGAAATAACTTATATCTTGACCCAATTAAAATTTAACAAACAAACAAACATATAACCCTAACCTGAGAAAATATAATAAGTTGTAAGTGAGTTATTGTAAATAGAGAAATGAGTGCTCTTCAGTCTTCTTTCTCTTTCCCCTCATTTCAGTGACCTTACCTTTGCTGTCTCTAAAGTTGCTTGGATGGAAACTGTGTCTGTTTCGTAAACTGCCAGTTACAGTTGTGGTTTTTAGAGAATTATGAGAGTATAATTTTAATACAGTATTCTTAAGTAACTTTCAGAGACCATGTCATCTGAAAATGGCACCTGTTATGTGACTTTATGAGTTCTGTTGATGGGTGTTGGAGCAAGGGTATCAGGACTTGGATCAGGGTGAGAAAATATGGAAACTATGATATTCATGGAGACGTAACGTAACCTCACACAGTACTCAACAACACATATTTTACAAATCATCTCATGTCTGTATGTATGTATGTTAAACCTGTAAATAAAAAATTTAGACAGTATGAGCAACAGTTCCTGACATTTGTTGTGCTGACTCAGGAAGTTGTGCTAAGTCAATGTCATGAGACATGCATATTTTTTCCCCTACTTTCACTTCAGTAGACTTGAGGTTCCAAAGAGTCCAGGCTGGTGACTGCTGTACTCATTATGTATCCATATGCTCAAAGTCTTTCTTGTGTGTATTCCTTTTCTTCACTTCTTCTTCACAGAAATCAGAATTTCCTTCTCAGAAAACATATTTACCTATGCCTGTGTATTTGTAAAACACAAAGCAGCCATGCTGGAAATTCTCACACATTCTTCATTCAGTAAAGCTTCTTGTTCCCTCCCAGGCAGGAAGAGAAAAAGTAGGATACTAGTAAGTTATGATCAAAGGGAAAATTTTGCAGTTGTACAATAGAATTAAATCTTTTTCCATTGCTAATCTCAAAGAAACAGCTAGACATCGCTGTGTATTAATAGTGATTTCATGAAAAAAGGGAGTACCAGCAATACTTATGCTATTCTAATTATATGTTCATCTGGGATACGAAGACTTTATAGACTATTCACCTTGGCTTTAGATCTGAAAAGTATTTGGTTACATATTACTTTATTATTATACTGTTTTCCCAAGAAAGTAATGATGTTACTGATTAATTGCCGATTAATTCTGTTTGGTGTGTGTCAGCATTGCTGAGAGACTCTGAGCACTCTGCCCGTGTTTCTGTTGCTTAGGAGTGCAATGAATGTATTGCCGGAAAGCGTAACTGAATGAAACATGTTTTTTCTTGACCCAAGCTTTTTATCAGATTGCTCCTCAGGGTTATAATTTTTAACTGTTGCTAAACGTGTTATCTTAAATCTTCAGACATTCCTCAGGCGGAAGCAGTTTTTTAATGAATATTTCTTTTGAGGTATATTTCTTTTGGATTTAGTCTAAATTACTGCATGCCTTTCAGATCTGAACTCTTTGTGAGTGGCAAAGTTCCAGGCAATTAATTAGGAATAAGAATTTGGGAATAAACTTAATGGCAGAGAGAACAAGGAGCCCTAAATCCATCTCTAATTCTCATTTTAAAATGCTTTGTTTTTCATGGTTATGGTGCTGTTTGATTCCTTTCTCCTAATTAGAATATTTAAGTTGTTCTGCATACTGACCTATAGAAATTCCGGTTGTACAGTGCAATCATTAGCATTTCTTTAATCATGGTAATACGTGAGAATGGCAGGATTTGTGTGAATTCAAAGGTACAGCCTCCTCTCCAACTAACAGCAACAGTAACTTCTATCATGAAGGCCTTATTCTCTTCCTATGAACATTCTGCAGCTTAAAACTGCTGTATGGTAATTAGTTCTTAATTTGGTATACTAATAAAACTTAAATAAGAGTCTTCACTGAACAACACAGTCACTGAGTAAACAAATCCTTTCTTCTTTACACCAAGAACAGGAAATATCTGTGCTTTGAATAAGATTTTCCATTCATGTGGTAAGTACTTGTTTCTCTACATTGATGCTAGAATTTTTATGTGTTTTAAACCAGTTAAAATCAAATGCCAACAATATAACTTAAATAAGTAAATAAACAAGTCAGCACTGTTATTTCAATTTTGGATTATATCCTGTATTTGAATCTTGCTTTGGGGGAAAAAAAAAAAAACAAAAAACAGGTATATTACGGACAAATCATGCAAATTTAAATGCCTTAACTTGTATGGAACCTCTATTTGTGGTCTGGAAAATTTCCATCCTCCAAGGAAACCTTACCTAATCACATTATTAAAGTGGGGGTGGGGATGGTTGCTGTTGCCTGTGCTTTTTTCTCATCTATATCTCTTTTGTGTTAAAATATAAGAAGCTAGATATATCAGTAGCAACACTAGTTATATTTTCTCCAGCCTAAAGATGAGAAAATAATTGGAAGGAATATTTTTACATTTGGAGAACAATTCAAGATAAGCAGTAATGCTTGTACGTAGAAAACTACCAGTGAAACAGGAACCGTGGCTTTGCTAAGCCTCCTGCAAGTCATTCACCATAATATACAACTTTTTATGTAAACAGCAGTGTTTAAATTCAGATCAAGATGAATTTAAAGGATTTGGTTAGTAATGACTGAATTTAAGACCTGAATTGTACAGTGAGAATAACAAACAGACTCTTGGCTGCATACACACAGATGATATGGCTGATCTCAGTAAAGGTTAGGCAGCTAGCCCATGCTTGACTGCAGCCTGTTGAGCATTTGAGGTATCTCTTTCGGCCCTAACTGCTCCGTGACATCAATTTAATGCTTTATGACAGATGGGGTTGGGGGCTGGGAGGGTGGTCCCTGCCTGACCCCAGGATTCCTGAACTTGTGGCTGAAAGTCTGCAACAGATTAGTGTCGCAGACACGATGCTGGCCTGGACAGGCTTTCCTCCTGACATGAGGTAGCTGTTGGGGTTAAAATCCTGGTCTACCCTGGAATAATGGGCTTAGATTTCTCTCCCAGCTCTAGGGTGCATTTCTAGCTCTTGGGCTTTTGCTCAGCACACCTTCAGGTTGTGTGCAAGAACCAGTGCTAAGCAGAAAGCAACTAGTGTTTTTTCTTTCAGAACATTTATATGAAAACAAAACCATATTATTACTGAGGTGTTTTTTTTTTTTTTTTTCTGGAATACACAGGAATTTTTTTTTTGCTGAAAAAGACTCAACTTTATTGAGCCAAGTATTTCTACATGTTTGCTTTTCTGAAGAAAAATCTTAAACCTTCAGTGAGATGTTTTAGATCAATATTTGTTTTTTCCAAGACTGCATTTTTGGGAAAAAAACTGGAAAAATCTTGATGACATTTTGAACTTTGAACTTTTCTAAATAGGAGAATTATTTACATATATGTACATGGTATACATTTGTGCAAGAAGTACAAATTCCAGAGTAATCAACAGAAAGGTGATAGTTCTTCCTAAAGATGAATACAGAAAGCAGAGAGCAAAAACCTTGGCCTCTGTTTCAAAATTTCTTTACAGTAAACTCAGCCAGCACTCTGTTTCAAAACCATCACTTTTTGGTCTGAGTTTAATCAAGGACATGGCAAACTCAATAAAATAACCAACCACAGGCTAGGAACAATCTTAGATATAACAGTGCCAGGACAAAATTTTGTGTCAAATTTTTATTCTGTTTTCAGATGATAGAAAAATGTTTTTCCTGTGTTGCCAGAGGCTACATACACATGTTGTTATATAAGGATAAGGCAGTCATTTACAGTGGCAATATGCCATGCCATAGTGTCTTTCAGTTAGTAGAGGTGACGGTAGGATGCTTTATAATTCTCCAGAGGGAACAAGAAATCTTAGTAGCTTGAAAGTTGTGTTGCTGAAGTCAGTTTGCAGAGGACTCTGGGCTGAAGTGCATCTGCTCTTTTTTCAAGCCCATTCCCTCTCATTTTCAGTATCGCAGGCTTGGTTGAGGATTGCATTCCGTTTGCTTTGTTGCACATTTCCTGGCACGGTTTTGACCACTGCTGAATAGCTAATGCCCAGGTGTGGTTCAGGCAACTGTATCACCAATTTTTAGAGAGTTTAGCTCTATGAATATATGAATGTGGCATCACAGGTAGATTCAAGATAAGAATCGTCTGTGGTCAGTATTTATTTAGTGTACATTTAGCAAAAGGAGATTAGAAGTCACCATATGATTATGTAATAGATTAATGGAAGCAGATTTTATTTGAACACTTTGAAATGTAAAACTAAGTTGAAGCTAGCTTTTGAGCCTGAAAAAATAAAGTCACATCTTTTAATGACATTTCTATGTAGAAGTATCATTGCAACAAGACCAAAAACCTGTTGCCATTTTTCATATACAAAAATAATTTCAGCATTTTGTTTTCTTAAGTTCAGTGAACTGTATTTTGTAATGTGGACACTATGGAGAGACTCTGGAGATAGTTTACCAACTTTCATCATTCACACAAACAGGCATGATGAACAAACCACAGCTGTAACATCAAAGAAAGCAAAGCAAATTAAAAAAAAAGGGAAAAAGAAAAGAATAAGCAAGAAAAACTTCCAGCTTTCTGGAGATATTTTTTTCCTTGTCGGGAATCTAACTTAGACCATTTCAGCTGTTTGCATTTTCATCCTCTTTAATGTGTCTTACATTAGAATCTTGACCCTGCTTATCAGCAGCTCGAGATGCGAGCCTCTATTATGTTACAATTTTTGCTTGCTTTTTTTTTTTTTTTTTTTAAGAAACAAAGATATGTTGTATGTTCAACTTGTGCATTAGGTAAAAGGATAATAGAGAACAGAGAAGAGAGGAATTAAAAATTGAAGATGGGTAACGCAGGCATATTCTTTGTTCATGTGCTGTAGACGTTGACTAGAATAGGGTTTCTGTTAAATGAACTGGTGGGAAACATATGTCTTACCTGTTTTAACTTGATAGTAAATTGAAAATTTATTTTATTTATTTTATATACTTATAAAATCAGTATTTTGAGAAGTGCTAAGGGAGGCAGTAATTATGCAAAGAACTCTTTAAAACCTCTCAACCTGCCCCATCGGTACAAGACATGCTACTCAAACACCAAAAACATAACCCATAATTTTGGCTGTTAAAGGCATTATCTTTATTTTGCCTGATATCTCCTTCTTCAAAACCCTGATTTGATGTGGTGGGTGAGTATAGTACATCTATTGTTTCTTACCTCTGTCAGAGGGAGTCAGGTTTGTTTATGTATGTCAGTGTACTCAGTTAGAAAGATATTTCACCCAAGCTTTCAGAAAAGGTAGAGAAGAAGTAAAAAGTAAATTGTCATGAATAATAAAACACCAGCTTCTTTTTGCAGGTTTCACGAAAAGCAGGGGAGGGTGATTTTTGAGTATCCGCTTATTTTTCGCAGTTCCAAATGCTTTCAGCAATGGGTGGGCACAGGGCTTTTGTTCTCTGAGCCCCTGGCAGTTATGAAATGTCAAGCAGAAAATGCACTTTGCCTGCAGGTGAAGAAGTCACTGAGGTGCCTTGGTAGTGCACTATCTCTGCAGGCTTATTCATGGCATGGCAAAGAGATGAGCCCTGAGAGCTAGTTCTTCCTTGCATTGCAGCTACGATTAAGGCACCACAGATCAACCTCAAAGAATGGGGTAAAATGGGAAAACTAATGTTTTAGATAATTATATGCATATTATCTTTAAGTCTCTTCAGATATTTTCCTTGACTGCCTTGGCTAACAGAAGGTGAAAATAAAGGGCCGACTCCCATTTTCGCTACAACATTTTAAATTTCTCAGGTATTGATGGCTGAAAGTGTCATTCAAGTGTCCCCTTACACTACAAGTACAAAATAAACAAGCCGATGTATGAACAAGATATCAATAAAAATTAATTCCTTAAACCTGTGGAGTTTATTGACTACTATATAATATGCCTACTTTTATCACATTTTTTTTTTCTGTATTTCTCTCCCTGCCCTAATTTACCATAGCAAGTTACTATCTTCATAAGTATTGTAAATGTAGTGCCACTTCCCAAGACAAGCATACAAGACAGTTGTAGTGACTTTCAGCATTGGCCATCATTGTTGTGACTGGAGACGTGCAAAAATAGTCCTTAGCTTAGTTTTCAGTTCTGTGATTTGGTGATAAAATACTACTAAAATCCAAAAGACTGTATACTTAAAAAATTCAAATAGTTGGAAACTTTGAATGTGTGCATTAAACAGGACACATTTTATAAATGAATGCCTATAATTAATAACTTATATATATAAGTTCAAGACTGATACAGAACACTTCATATTAGTAGTAACCTTGTAGAGATGAGTCCAACTGATTGTGTTATCATTCATTGGGGCTGCAAGTACTTTGGAAACAAGGCCACCCTAATCTAGATATTTAATTGTAGATACCTACTCTAGCAACTGTTATTAAACCTGGGACTACTTATGTGTAGATTTAAATGCATTAGTGGTTTGTTAGATTTGGCTTCAGGTTTGAGGAACTTTGTCATTGTTCATCATTATTTGTAAGGCTGGCTGGAAAACAAGAATTCTGTTTACTGAAAAAAGTGAGATTCTTTTCTGCTTGGAGCAAACTAAGCTTTACAGATGCTCTTGTGGAAGGAGAGAGTGGAAGAGGGAGGCAGTTTGAAGAACCTCCTCACTCTATAAGCTACAGCAACAAATGGCTGAGTAACTAGGGCAGCACTCACCTTGGGCGTAGAAGTGGCATGTTTAAATCCCTGCTCCATTTAATCACTAGAATAGGAGATCAGGTAAACGTTTTAAATTTTATTTTCTGCTGAAGTTATTCCACTAAGTAACTACAGCTATCTATTCACTGGATTAGAGAAAGGGAACGCAGCACATCAGCGGGGCTTGTTTGTCTTCCTTATCTCATTTCAGTCAGAAACGATGCTCGTGAATTTTAGGGAGGTGACCTAAGCGAGCAATTTCTACTCATGAGATTTTCCTAAATTTTTTGAAAGGTTTTTGACCCACTCCCCGTCGTGTGGGGGGGGGGGGGGGGGGG
>JANHGO010002977.1:0-28355 GCA_024606505.1 Aquila spilogaster
TAAGCCTGCATCAACCAAGAATAAATAAATGGCTTTAAACTCAAAGAAGGTAGATTCAGACTAGATATTAGGAAGAAATTCTTTACTGTAAGGGTGGTAAGACACTGGAACAGGTTGCCCAGAGAGGTTCTGCATGCTCCCTCCCTGGAGGCATTCAATGCCAGGCTGGATGGCATTTTGAGCAACCTGGTCTAGTGGGAGGCATCCCTGCCTACAGCAGGGGGTTGGAACTAGGTGATCTTAAAGGTCCCTTCCAACCCAAACCATTCTATGATTCTGTGATTCTAAACCATATTCTTAAATTAGATTACACATCTAGCTAGAGCAGATAGCTTAGAGAAAAATCTAAAATACTGATTACTGTGTAATAGACGAATAGTAGATCTGAAATCTAAATTTTAAATAAGTATATTGTTAAAGTAATGGTACTATGTTTGGATATTCTCCTACTGATAAAAAAACCTTTCCGTCTGAGATTTATAAATGATACCAAGTAACAAGTGTGGTTCAAAGGAAACAGATGTTGGCTTTCAGGGAATATTCTCTCTTCTTAGGATAAGAAAGGCCTGTTCTATCCATTGGTACTAAGGCAGAAGGCTGTAAAGACCAGATGGAAAACTGTTAAATATACAAAGCAGTAAATCTTGTGCTGCAGCAATGTTTATGTAAAGCAGAAAGCGCTAAAGATACTTCATGCTTTTTGAAGTAGTGAAGCTTTTTAGATGTTCTGTGGTGAAATAGGGAGGAAGGAGTTAATGCATTTTCATATACCCTAATACATGTCAAGGCAGATAATGCTACTCTTTCACACATCTGCATTGTTCTCTTACAGCTATGTTTCAGCTTTCTCCATTGTGTCTGATAATTTTCCAGTGGAAATGTCAAGAGTCTTCCAAGGAGCATTATTAAATTCTTACTGCAGTCCAAAATATATTTGAGTAACATTTGTAATGAATTTTGCATTAAAAGGAACCCATTTAAATAACTTAATAAAGTCATTAGTTATCATTAGCTCTCCAAAACAGCTTTGTCTGAACTGATGCCCATTTTTAGCTATCTTTGGTAACAGAGTATTTAATGATTCCGTTATGTAGAAGTCTTTTACAACATGAACCTTTCCCCTTCCCTTTTCATCTTCCTAGAAATTAGAATAGAGTATTTCAGTTGTAAGTGACCTAAAAAAATCATCAAGGCCAACTGCCTGATCACTTCAGCGATTACTAAATGCTAAACCATCTTATTAAGGGCATTATCCAAATGTCTCTCGAACATTTACTGGCACAGGGCATCAACCACCTCACTAGGAAGCCTGTCCCAGTGTTTGATCATTCTCACGGTAAGGAAGCTTTTCCTGATATCACCCTTAGCATAGTTCCATCCCATTCCTGCATTCCTGACGGTCTTCATGAAGTTGTTTTCCTTAGAATGGTTCAGTGTTTTCTTTAGAATTTTTCCTGCTGCTGACATACTTTAAAAAGCCTTTTTTGCTTTCTGATAGCACACCAACCAATGTCAACTCTAGTTGCACTTTAGCTTGTCTTGTTTTCTCCCTACAAACCGCATATCCATGTGAAGTGTGACTTTCCTTCTCAAGATCACATATTATCTTATTCTGCTCTAGTTCCAAGAGGAGATCCCTGTTCAACAAAAACTGTCTTCTGCTCTGCTTGCTTGATTTGTGACACAATAGGATAGCCTGTTCCTGGGCTTTTAAAAGGTGGTTCTTGAAAACTGACCAGCTTATATCGACCCCTTAAATTTCTAATGCATATTCCCAATGGAGACTGCTAATTAGCTCCCTGAGTGGCTTAAAGTCCAGGGTGTCAACTCAGCTGAGATTTTTTCTCATTAGACCAAGGATTTTTAATTCAGCTATTTCATGAACACTATGGCCAAAACAGTCACCTACTATCACAAAATATTATTTGAATTACTCAATATATTACTTGTATTACTTGTATTACTCAATATAAAGATTATGCTGTAAATTAGCTGCCACAGGAGATCCAGATATTCTAATACTTGGAGTCAATAAATAGTTCCAGCTCTGTAATTACACGTGACAATGGATTTTCAGTAAATTACTAGGTATTAATCAGGCTTGATAGAATAGACCTAGCAAAGAACAGTATTAAAAATCAGGTAGCCTTTCTTCCAAGGTTTGGGGCTTTTTTAATCCCTGAATTCTTCTTGGGGATTTAAGTTTAAAGTTCAGTTTGTGGAACTGATTCCTGCATTCAAAAGATCTTATCTCAGAAGCAGATTTTTGCTTCATCCCAGATATTTTACAGTCTTGATAAATTAAGGTACTATTACTATCTTCAGGCTCAGTGACAGAAGCCATTGGCATTCAGTTCATGCAGAAGTAAACAGAATTTTTTAAATATAATCATTTTGGGGAGTGTTCTTTTAATTAACTCCTGAATGAAATGCAGATACTTGGCAATTCTGCTCTTTTTCTCATCTTTCAAGAAACTGGCCTTGCCAGCTGCAACATTATCTGTGTACTAGCTGTCCATTCTTTAAGAACTTCCACTTTGGTGACTATAGCTAAAGGCTGATCTCAGAACGTTTCTTGAGTTTCCTCTCCCTTTGAGTCATCTTCATGATCCCAGTTCAAGGGTGCAAGTGAACACATAGACAAACTCCTTAAAGATGTCTAAGGACTAAAGTTCAGTAGTCCTTGTAACAACAGACACCAACTGCAGTAGGATATTAGAGAGTTCATGTGGAGAGCATTGGAAGACCTACGGTGTTTCAGGCAGGCTGAAAAAAAGACAGCAACTTGAAGCGTTGCTCACGAGCAAAATAGCTATGGGTGACAAGGTTAGATGTGTGGAGTGTCCCAATACACTCTTCACAGGAAGTTTTATACTTTATCTTAGAGTGCAGGAAAATACTCTACCTGGGAACCTGGTTTTAGCTGGGAAAGAGTTGATTTTCTTCATAGCATCTGGTACATAGCTGTGTTTTGGCTTTAGGAGAAAAACCATGTTGATAACACACTGGTGTTTTAGATGTTGCTGAGTGGAGCAGTACAGAGCCAGGGATGTTACCATTTTTCAGCTTCTCATACTGCCCTGCCTGCAAGTAGGCTGGATCATGCACAAGGAGCTAGGAGAAAACAGAACCAGGACAACTGACCTAAACTGGACAAAGGGATATTCCATACCATATAGCAACATGTAAGAAAAAATACAAAACTGAGTGGAGTTGTCTGGGGTGGAGAAAGGCAGCCGCTACTCAAGGACTGCCTGGACATCAGTGAGCAGGTGGTGTGAAACTGCATCGTGCGTCCCTTGTTTAGTACATACATATGCAAACATAATTACTGTTATTTCTCTCATCCTTTTCTGCCTTAGTAAATAGTTTTTATCTTAACCTACAAGTTCTTTTTTTTCCAATTCTCTTCCCCATCCCACTGGGAGAAAGGCAGAGTGAGTAAAGGGCTGTGTGGTGTTAAGCCTTTAGCTGCTTGCCAGGTAAAACCACAATAGAAACCTAAAAGAAAGATCATTTCCTGTGTCAACAGATGTTCTTTTAAGAACAGAAAAAGCTAAGGCTCTTAACAGAAAAAGCTTAACCTCTTTTCTTGAAACTGTCTTTCCAAAGTTGTGTTAGATCCTGTGTTACTATATTTTAGTACTTAGGTGTTTAACTATTTGAGGTGGAGACAAACTCAGCCCCTCTGATTTAAGTTGTTGTATGTTTCTTAAAGGTATTGTAGAGCTTTTGTTTCAGAATAACAGAAAAAAAGATGCTCAAGAAAATATGGATGCTCTAGGTTTGACCAAGATTTCCTGGTCTGATATTAAAAAGTAAACCACAATATTAAAGGTCCATTTTAGTACAGCTCACTATATCTGTAGCCTGGCTTATGTCCAGGTAGGATAATGAGCTCCACCATTAGGGCCTGGATGATATGAAACTTCCTGGGGTTTCTGATCTAGCTGCAGGCTATAAGAGAATTAGCTTCTTTTTTTGGATGTCAGGAGCAAACTTCCCATCTTTGACATTTAACTGAGATGGAGCTAATGCTGTTCAGATTCTGCTCAAGCATGCTTTTTGGTGAAGATTCCAGATCTGATAAAGATAGCAATTAGGACTTCTATAAAGAAGAGCTAGAGTTTCGAGTGTCTCTTAAATCTCTTATAGTTTAGCAAATATCTTCTTAACAGAAGATGCTAGTTACTCTGGAATAGTTTAATTGTCCATAGATTAATGAGGGAGCATTTCAAAAGAATAGTAGTAAATATATTAAAAGTTAAACTCGTCATGGGCAAAGACTTGTCCTGGCAGAGTGTGGATTCAAAATATCATTATTAAATGCATTTCTTTTTCAGAATGTGTTATTTCTGGCAACTGAGAATAAACTAATTTCTGTTGAGTTTCACATCTTATCCTGCTGGACTACTATGCACTGTTTCATAATTAATCTTACTGATTTTCAGGTTCCACAGTAGGTATTTGAATAAAAGATTTACTTCCCACTAGGGAAAGTCAAGGCTCTACTGTAGATACATTTACCAATACTACAGATGTAGCTTCTCATCCTCAAAGATGAGACTAGGACCAGTAAAGATAAAAGGAAGTTAAATGAAACTGCAATACTTCACCAACACCTCCTAAAACACAAAAAGGAATAAAGTAAACTAAAGCAAACAAACAAAACCAAAGGAATCTTAAATCTGAGCAAACACTGAGGAGAAAAGTCATGCAAAGCAATTAAAATGTACTTCTGTTTATTGCTTTTCCTAATGGTTGCAACAGAAGACCTCAGACAGACAAATTCTCAAAATATATTGAAAAATTAAACTGGGCCACTACTGAAGTGAAAACAAAATAACCTGTTCTACGCAAAGCAGCTACCCAGCTTATGGACAACAAAGACAACAGCATGTTTTATACTCCCTAAGGTAAATACAGCATTCATTTTAAAAGCTACTTGAAGAATTCTGGTCACAGTTTAAGATCTTTTCAGCATATACTGAAAAAACTGCTCTTCTGCCAATAGTTATCCTAACTTTTCATAAAATCTACTTATTTGTTAGTATATCTGTTGTTGATGGTGACTTACTCTATGTGTGAGCTATGCTGATAAAGAAAATTGTATAATCCCAATAATAAACATCACTTCCTTATTTTACTCAACATCATCTCCAAAAGCCCTGCCTCATACCTGTTCTACCCATTTTTATATCATTTCTACAGTGTATCACATAACTAGAAGTGAAACTTACTCAATTTTGATCCTTTTTGTAGAAATGACTGGATCTTCCTAAAATTATAACAAAACTGAATTGAGTAAGACTAACTGAAAATCTCAGTTCTCTCGAATAGGGATCTGGCTTTACATGCAGATCTGGTGTCAATGTTATTGTTAGGTATTTATTTTGTATTTACGTTATGACTGTATTATCATATATCAAATTTAAGCATGAAAGGACCCTGTTTGTGCCACTTACTGATTCTGACAAAGATTGATGCCCACTTCTAATTGGCGGTCTGTTCTCCAGTGACAAGCTGTAAGCATCTAATAGAGCTGTAGACTGCAGAAACTTTTGGCTCTCTGCCTCAGCATACCAGCTCTACCAAGAGGTTCAATCTCATGCTCTACTTTGGTGTGCTTCTGAAAGGTCAGCCTGGGCTCATTCTTTCAGCCTCAGGATGCAGAATAGTGAGATAAAAACATCCCATTGATCCTGAAGTCACTGCACATGCTCTCACCTTCTATGGAAGGTGACATTCTCAAATATAGCTTTTGCAAGATCCTTAAACGCCAATGGTTCCAATGAAAATCAAGTGCCCTCTGTTCTTCAGGTGATACAAGCATGATAAATAAGCCTTATTAATTCTTATGAAAGGTATAAAGCTCCAGCTACAGACAATGACAGGAAAGAAGACTTGAATGCATGAGCAGTCTCTTCTAGAACAGTTCTTTTTCTCTTGTTTAATGAACCTGAAGCCCTAACTGCCATTTCATCCCAAAAGGTGTTCTGTTTGGCTTCCTCCCATCAGTGACACAGTGTGGAGGAGACTGTACTTGACTGTTTGCCCTGCTGTATCTGTTCTGAAGGCAAAGTCAAGGCTTCCATTTTCTTCCTCTAAAATAGACTGAGCGATGCCATGAAATCAAGATGAATGAATCAATAAATAGACTAATAATATAGTACATTATTCTTATATAAAATTACAAGCCAAGAAGAGCTCAAAGTGCCTTTCCAGCTGCACAGACCAGTCTCACATTTCTAAAATACAGCTATCTCACAGGTGAAATCCAGCAGACACGGATCCATACCACAGGGCCCACCTTTCAGGGACTGTTCTACATGGGTCCCCACCTGTGGGGGTATCCATGGGCCATACATACCTCCTTCAGGCTCACAGCTCAGCTCTGGCAGTGGTGGGTCCCTGATGGAGCAGCTGGAGCTGCTCTGCTCTGACACAAGCCACTGCAGGGCTCTGCTCACACAGGCTGCCCTGCAGCCTCAACATTAGCAAAACCTTGCCATGTAAGCTCAAAACAAGTGAGAAATTAGATGTGCACAGTTAGATTCATCATATCTCATAAGCATCTTACGAGAAAACATTCTTAAGGCCTTCATGGTTAAATAGCAAGAGGATGAGAGGGCTTCTCTGCAGCATTAATTATTTCAAAATGTATCACAGAGAAACGTGATAAAAGGAGGAAGGAAAGTGTGATGTCAATATATTGATACAATTCTGACTTTCTTAAATATCGCTATTTCAAAAATCACACTTTTTTATAACAGTGATAGCTTAAGCAACTTCTAGTCATCCCAACGAAGTGCAGAAATTATACAAAATTATAGCGTTTAAAGTCTGTGAAGCTGAATGCTGAAAACAGTTCTGGCCCATTGCATTTTTTATGTGAATGCACCTAGATTGGACTGATTTTTTTTTCAAGTGAAGTTACACCTTATTGACAGTAGTAATATTATATATGTATATATTAAGAAATCATCAATATAAGAAGAAATTGAACACAATTGAACTGCAGAAAGGTCACACTTTGTGTGCATAGTCTTAAACCAAAAGCCAATGCTTTTTCCAGAGTTATGATAATATTGACTGAACTCTTTTACATCATCACCTCATTTAAACTATCAATATTAACATACTCAGTCGTCACCCTGTTTTCTCTTTGTCTCTCTCTTCTTACTGCCATTTGTTCAATAATCCTTCCAAAAAAGTTGCCGATACTCACAACTTATCAGACTGATGCGGAACCCTAGCCTCCGCAGTAAGAATCATAGAGGCCATAGATGTACCTGTTATATAAATAAAGCATACAGTTGTTATCACTGAAGAGTAGAAATGGCTCCCAAACAATTTTCTTCATATGGTGACTTTGACACCTACAGGACAAACCTTAATACCAAATGTTTATGGGGTACTGTAAAGGTGGGAGGACAAAATCATTCCTTTTACTGAACAAACACATGCTGGAACAAGAAATCTTTGCAATCAATATTTGCAAGTATTTGGGTAAATGGTACAGCTGAGGAGAAAACATTTTATTGGAGGTATTCTGATACCTAGAAAGAAAAAGAAACAGAAAAAGAAACAGATTGAAAAAAACTTATTTAAGTAAATCTACTGTAGAAAAATGAAGTCAGTAGTGCCACCCCCTCTAGGACTCTCATAAAATTATAGAAATACACTGGAAGTACTGAAATGAGCTAAAAACTTGGAAACAAATTGACCCAGTAGTAGACTAAATAGATTTTAATCCATAGAACAAGGGAACCACTGGGACTTTGGCATTTTACTGTTGATGTTACACAAAGTTTGCCTAAATGTTCAGCAGGACAAACTCATTGGAAGCGTTAGGAAAAGTAGAAAAAGGGAAAGAAAACCAGAAGAAAGAAAACAGAAATGAAAAGACTTTTCCATTATTATCTGTGCACATGAACTTATGTTGGAATTCTGTGTTAGACTGTGAATGCCAGAATATACTAGACAGCAGAAATCTCTGCCTGGCTATCAACTGAAATCACAATCTTCCTACCTAGAGAATGCACAAACTCAGACCAAAGTCCTTGGTCAGATGAGTCCTTGCTGGGAGAAAAACAGCATACGGTGCTTTCGTAGTTCCCTGTGAGTATGCATCATGTAGCATGTTACATCGACAAGTTGACAAGCATGTCACCCTCTCTGAAGCTACTACTCATCTCTTTGTGCAGATGAACTTTAAATTGTAGAGAGTTGATTGCTGCTTGAGTGCACTCCTCAGCTTATTAACAAGAATAGGAAAAGATCTCTTGATGTTCTAACTAGATGGATTTATTCCACTGGGAATTTGAATAGACTCAACAATAATTGTTGCTCTCAGCTCAGGTTTCTTAATGAATCTGTTCTCAGTAGTGTCATTAACCTGAAGCTGAAGTTTCAGAATTAGATAGGTCCTTTATTTCAGAGAAATACACTACTGATTCAAAAACAGTGACCTGATAATCAAATAGATCTTTGTCAGCTTTAATGAAATACTGTACCAACTCCAGAACATCACCCTAGACATCATTTCAAAGACAGGTTATTTGTTCTCTGCTGAGATACCTTGTGCAGTTGTTCAGAATAACATAGAAAATGGCAAAAGATCCATGCCTTGAGAACAGTCTGCTTTAATCAAGGTTGAATGCTGACCTGACCAGAATAATGATTATATTGAGCAACAACTCATCAAAATCTGGATTTGCCTTCTTTAACCTTTGAAAGACAGATGAAGGGAGAGGGGAGAAAGTGCTCAACTCAATAGTAAAACTTTTACTTCATTGACAGAAAAGATGTTTTGTGGAAACAGATTTCTCTTTATGTGTACATTGACAATGGCAGTAAGCCAGGGAAAGCCTTTAAGTCATTGTGGCAGTAATATACTCAGCCACACATTCACAGATAGATCTGGATGCTCTGGAAAAAAAACTGCAGTACTTCAATTGAATATTTGCCATTGAACCAACTTCAAAATTAAGAGATAGGTGCTTCCTCAGCAATAACTAGCAATCTCTTTTTCTTGTTAATGATTTATCTGAAATCAAAGTTTTTGTTCATCTTTCTTCCACAAGTGCTTGATACATATATTTGCCAAATGTTCAGGTTTCGAAAGAAACAAAGGGGAGCTAGCCTGGTTTCCTGTGTGGGAGAGTCTGTTTCCATCTATGGGCCTGTCCTGAAAATCGTTGAAAGATCATTTTCTTTAAGCAAATATGTCAGAAAAGCAGAGGCCTCAAGATTATATATAAAAAAAAAACGTGAAAAAATGATGGTGATGGCTGGCTATAGTTTTTTTTTTTTTTTAACCCAGATTTATCCAATTAATGTCCTTGATTCAGAAAAGAGCGTATCACTGGATTTCCCTAAAATTTGCTCAATTACTATCAATCAATAACATGAGAAAGGACAATGAAGGATCTTTCAATGTCATGGAGCCGTAAAAATGCAGTTATTGGGAGAATTAGGTTTCATTTATTTGGGTCTGAAGCATCTGCTTCTGGAATAACACTATTTGAAAGATTCCTGACATATTTTATAAAAGTTTTCACTCTCAAGACAGTGAAAGAAAGCATATGTCACCCAAGTGTGTTATATAATCCATAAAGAAGAAAGAACTGCTCTACTATTTTCAAACTATTGAGACGGGCATTAACGTGCTGGATTCTGCCATACTGTTACGTATAACACTACTTGGTTTATTCTTAAAACACTGTCAGAGTAGCACAATTGCATTCTACAGCCTGCGAATGAACAATTTAATATTATTTAATATTGCAATGTTATTTAATATTTTGTTTTGTATTATTATTAAATATTATTTAATACTAAAAAGTCAGTAACTAAGCTTTGCAATAAAACACACAGCAAAAACTAAGTATAGTGTACAGATATTCAGTGATTGTTAAATATTAACATTCTTCAGCTACAGGCTTAAACTCTTGAAAAAGGAATGCACCAATCCAATAAATCTTTACCTATTTGCACTAGTCAGATTTAGCAGAATATGTAAGTACTGCATAAGCAAAAAAATTTCAGGAATTAATGACATTTCTGTTCATTACAAAGCCAAAGTAAACACAGTTTTCCTCATTTAAGTATATTTTCTTGCAGTAGATTTTCGAACCTAAAAAATGGGGTCAGTGACACCTGTAGTCCGTTGTCTCCTCCATGTACACCAGTGGAATACGATCCTCTTGCTTGTGCTCCAGCTGATCCCATGTTTGTTGCATTCCTGAATGCAGTAAAACAGTTTTGATCAGAGGGAAAAGAATATTCTTGTTTCAGATACACAGGAAACAGAGATTCTGCATCTGAGAAGAAACTTAGAACCTCGTCACCTAGGACAAGACTCTATTTCTTGAACTGGGGAATCCCATGTCAGTGTCATCTCCTGAAGAGTATATCACCTGGCCTCTGTGTGCTGCTATAGAGTTTGCTGTCCTGTAGATCCAATTTTAAGGATTCCATCCCCGTGCAGAGGTCTTAGGTGCTCTAGGGAATTTCAAATGGCACTGTGTCTTGATTAGTTAAAATAATTGAGTCCTGATTCTCCTACACATTTTCTTGTCACTACATAATTATATAAAAACTGGATGGCCACCACTAAAGAACAGGGCTAAGTAAAGTGGATCCTGAGAGCATGGCTGTACATACATTTTTCATGGATTCCCACTGCAGACTGTAAGAGTTGTTACTGACTACAGGTGCTTTAATTTATTCAGCAGCAGCTAACACTGAGGACCCAAAAAAGTGCTCAGGTACAAGTTCATGGGAAACATATTCTAAGACACTTGTTTCTAATGTTACAGCCTTACAACTATATTGGTACATAAGACAATAGTTAATTGAAAGACTAAGCAATATCACCACAATGAGAACATCCTAGCAAAATTAGTCTGATGCATCTTATTTCATGAACTTGGGTCAGATCCTGGTTTACTTTGTTTCAGAATAAATTACCTGATGCACATACAGCATAGACAATATGTACTGCAATTAGGCTGAGAGATTTTCCACACATTGTTTATTCCTTAAGCATATATGCTACATGCACCTTAACAATTCTTCAACATTCGTTACTGGGTATTACAGAATCAATTATCTGTAAGGAGCACTATATGAGCTTAAACTTTTTATAATGGTTGATCAATCAAGTCATGGACAAGTTAATAACTGTTTACCTCTTATTATTCACTTACTACATTGTTTTGATTGAGCAAATGGCTTTTTTGATTCTGTTTTGATTTAGAAAAATGAAACATGGCTTGTACCTACGTGACTTTAATTACACCTCCTTTATATGTTTACAAAACAAGGTAAATGAAGGTAAATGTTAAACTTTATCCTTATTTTCCAGATTTTCAAAAGGTACCTTTTTCCTGCCTCCTCTCCTTGATTTCTTATGCTGGGGAATGGAGAAATCTTGTGCTCCTTAAAGATCTGCCAGCTCTGTTCCTTTCCTCTTCCCCCAAGGACAGTTTTCCAGAGGATCTCATCCAATAATTCCTTAAACAACTAATTTCACCCTTCTGAAGGTCCTGACTTTTCTCTTTGCCAGTCCCACGTTCTTTGA
Organism: Aquila spilogaster; assembly: GCA_024606505.1. Classification (NCBI taxonomy): domain Eukaryota; kingdom Metazoa; phylum Chordata; class Aves; order Accipitriformes; family Accipitridae; genus Aquila; species Aquila spilogaster. Next base: position 11,588 of record JANHGO010002977.1, read on the forward strand.
GGTCACAAACTCAACCAGAGCATGGTCACTACAGCCCAGACTGCCTCCATTCTTAACTTCCTTAATGAGTTCCTTTGCACTCAATGCATTTCAGGAGTCTCCTGGATTGCTTGGAACCCACCATGTTGCATTCCCATTGGGCACTGAGGTGGCTGAAATGTCACATCAAGATGAGGGGCTGCAAGTGCAATGCTTTTTGCAGTTGAAGCAAGAAGGCTTTATCCACAGGCTCCCCAGCCTGTAGTAAACCCCAGCCATCAGCTGTCCTTTGTTGGTCTGGTACCTAAATTTTACCCACAAGCTCTCAACCTGATCACATCTGTTTCTCAGATCTTCACAATCTATTCATTTCCTAACATTGAGGGCACCTCTTCTGCTCCTCCTTTCCTGCCTACCTTCTTCAGTCATTTAAATTTCATCAAAATTTGGTAACACTTTCTAACATAGTACTTATTTTATCTCAGTTTACTTTTTTATTTACAGGAATTGTTCTATCTAGAAGAATCCCAACAAAGCAAAACCATGATTTGCTTTAAAATGCATCTATGAAATAAAATGTATAAAAAATTGACATAGGCATATATTGTTTCCAGTACTCAAGCATTTGGAAAAAGATGACATTTTGGTCACATTTTTCATCAACAGTTACACACAATCCTGTTTGTTAGAGTTTGTCTGAGAAACCTCAACAACAGTTCAACACATTGAAAAGTCTTATTAGATGATTCTTAATATAATTTCACAGTCTCTGTATTTCTAAGTTTTGATATGCTGTGACTTGAAGATAATGTCAAATGTATTAAATGTTTTAGTTATGTGGGTTTATTTTGTTTTGTGTGTTTTTCTTCCTTGTGTGTATGCATGTGTTCATTGTGCAAATTTTATATACTTGAAAGATGGTTATTGCATTGATTTGCATTTCAGAACCCTGCAAAGAGGCTATTTTAAAAAGATTTAGCAGCCATGTTCCTGAGATTAATTTGCAAAGATACACATTACTTGAATATCTAAAAATCATGTTCCCAGGCAACATGATAAAACACATGAATATTGCTAGAAGAAACTAAAATACTTAGACTAATTCTATATGAAGATTAATAACATCCCATAAGCCTGAGCTTTCTAATGGCATATTTTTGGTATGTAATTTTCAACTAATATTCACAGGTCCTTCAAAGATCTGTGTTTTTGAAAAATTTGCCTATCTTCTGGGATTTGGAGACATTGGAAAAAAAATTGAAACCATGCCGATTGCATTTAATTATTCATAATGCTACTGAACTAGTATTAGTATTCTATGGGGCTCTGGATTAATACTGAACAGAGGTTGTAGTGATGTTTCCAGATCTAGTTTGCTCTTTGAAGCTTATGCCTTTGTACACAGACCACTTCCTAAGGGACAGTGTGATACTGGCAGGTCAGCAGAAATGGTAATTGTGTCAGAACTGTACAGCAAAAGATGAAGTGCTCTAGCGGGAAACTAAAAAAAGTGTAGAGTTTAATTGTAGTCTGTAAATCCATAAACTGTGAAGTGGGAGAAGACTAGACTATGCATTTCACATTCATTTGTGAATCATCATTAACAGAAACACTTCAGTGTTATAAAAGATAAAACTTTACATGGCAAGTACTGCATCTATCTCACCTAAGAATTCATAGGCTGTTATGAAAAGTGGAATAACTACTTTTATAGGTTTACAGTAAAGCTGAAAACAGATTTCTAGTTCATATTATAAATGTGTTCTAGAACTACACTCTTTCAAACTTCACTTCCTCCGTAGACTGCTTTTGTGTGGAGAGTTTAACCCTGCTGCAACAGTTTTCAACCTTTTTGTAGAAAGAATCATGTTTAATTATAGTGAGTGCCAAACAGTACAGAAAGGATAACTGGCAATCTTTATAGTAGGTTCTGAATGTTGAAAAAATAAGCATCTGAAACAGTTAATGATGTAGGAACAGAAACAGCCTTATTGCCCGCCAAGTGATATAGAAATGTAAGAATTAAAGAAGCAAAGAAATTGGGACCCATAATGTCATGTAGTAGGTGAGATCATGGGATAGGACCGGTGCAGATAAATTAGGCATAGCCAAAGAAGGATGGCTTTGTGACATGAGTGCTCTGGAGGAGGAATGACACTCCAGCATTGGGTAGTGTTTGGGCATTAGTGGAACATTCTAGAGGTGTTCAATAAGACTGTGTTCCAGATGGTGATCTGTGATTCTAAATATCCTTTAGAGGAAGAACTATAGAAGTATAGAAGCTTAGTAGAGCTCTGTAGTCACAGAATCATAAAATCACAAAGGTTGGAAAAGACCTCCAAAATCATCTGGTCCAACCATCTGTCTACCACCAATATTACTCCACTAAACCATATCCCTTAGTACAACACCTAAACATTTCTTGAACGCCCCTAGGGATGGTGACTCAATCACCTAAAGTGATTATCTAAAATATTTAGGAAAGAAATATATAAAAGTGTTTATTTACATTGTTTCAAGTTTAATTTTCTGCATATCAAGGTTAAAGTTAGCGACTATATTTCCTTCCAAAGTTCTTTAGTTCCTCTAGTGATGGTCTTTTTCTGGCCTACTGAAAAAGTAACTATGTACATGCAAGAATTCTTTATACTATCAGAAATCTTACATTTTTCATCACAAAGCCTGACAGTTTGCACAGTGACTCGTTAAACGGATGTTTAATTTTTTCTCAAGTCATCTGTCACACCAGCTTGCTAGCAGATCCACCTTAGAAATACATTTTTCATAAATTTTGTAGAATTTCTCCTTCGTTGAGAGTAAAAAAAATTACCATATACATATTTCTACAAAAATAACTGTTTCTGTTTCAGTCTTTTTGCTTCTTGAAACAGTTTGGAATTGTTATTCTGTTCATGTTCTAGCAATGCCTTTACAAGTAAACAAATGAATGGCTAGGAGCATTCAGAAAAAACTGGACTATATTCATCTATATTATTAATAGAAAACTTCCTGTTGTCTGTTACAACAGCAGGAGCTTATACTTTCCCAAGCAATTTAGCAGAAGTGTTTAAATAAAACCTGTATTCTTCTAAACTTTATCATTAATTAAAAATTATTTTCAAAAATTACAGGATATAAAATATAGAAGTTAGGCTTATAGGATCAACCATCGCAAGAGATCAAACAGAAGCAGGAAACTGGCATTGCTGAACAAAGACTTGTTGGTTAAACTGAGGGAAAAGAGGAACATACACAGGCAGTGCAAGCAGGGAATGGAAGAAATGTTGAGGGAGTTGGTCATGTTCAACCTGGAAAAGAGAAGGTTCTGAGAAGACCTCACTGTGGCCTTCCAGTACTTGAGGGGATACTTTTTACATGGTCTGGTAGTGACAGAACAAGAGGGAATGGTTTCAAACTAGAAGAGGGAAAATTTAAGTCAGATGTTAGGGGGAAATTCTTTACACTGGCTGCCCAGGGAAGCTGTAAACACCCCATCCCTGGAGGCATTTATGGCCAGGCTGGATGGGGCCCTGGTCAAACTGATATAGTGGTAGTCAGGTACCAACCACTTCCAACCTAACTCATTCTATTCTATGATATTTTTCAGAATTCTGTATACTACATGGTGGGATTTTCTCTTTTGTTTTTCCCAATTCTCCTGTTATTTTGTGTTCTTTGAATCTAAGACCCTGATACTTAGAAGACGACGTCTGTTTTGGAATAGCTGCTTCTTGATACTGTACGTCTGTTTACCTGAAGAGGAATCACCTACAGTTAAAACTTTTTTAGCAAAGTCAGTGAACAAATGTTTAACTGAGGAAGCTTGGATGGTGAATTCACAGAGCTGCTTGATATGTACCGAATACGCTTGCAGAGCCACACAAACAGTTTTGATATTTGTTTTTACTGCAGATAAGTAACAATCTCTTTTCCTGTTTATGGTTGTCAGAAAATTTCCTCTATTTTAAACATTATCTGTAATGGAAAAAAAGTGTTAATGGAAAACAATAACTTCTACATTTACTGTGATGAGGTTAAGATTGCTTTTACAGAGTTTTCAATACAAATTTCCATCAACTATCTGAATCTAGACTCAGGAGTTGTCCTATACTTTTTCCTTTAGCAAGAAAACAGAGTTAAGAGTACTTTTGATTGGAAAGTGTTAAAATGTTTGGGGTTGGTATTTTTTGTTTGTTTTGGTAGTTTTTTTTGTTTTTGTTTTTGTTTTTAATAATAGTAATGGTTTCCTAGTGATTATCACAGAGTTCCGTACAGATGCCTGTCTAACACAACACTTTCCCAGATTGGGAAAAATCATTACAATGGTCATCAGTGTAATATGCCTTCCATTTACTTGTACAACTTTTACTGACACAGACCCACAGAGGACAGAACAATGTTACTCACCCTATCTGTGATCAATGAGCTGACTACTTTTAGCACTGAAGGTGCCAGCTTAGTTATTTACAGTCTTTAAAGAGATAGCTCATGCATAGAGAAAGACTTGTAAAAGCCTAAATCTTGGAAATTCCAGAATCTCATCATAAAACTTGCATTTTTATCACATAGTTTCTGAAATGCTCCAGACACAGTCTTTGCCAAGGGCAGGATATGCTAATCAAGATGAAGAATGGTATGGCAATTGACTATGCCTTCTAATTGATATCATTTCTTTTCTGATTCAAGGAAAGCAGTTAAGTTCAGAAGACATCCACTTTAGAAAGGCTTCTATCCTACTTCTGTTTTCTGCAGGATTGCTTCCAGATAAAATCAGGCATTCAGGTCACAGAAGCTGCCAAACAAATTCAACAAAATTGGCAGTGAATGATCATTGAGAATTTCTGCCTTGTTTGTTGACAATAACAGAAGAAAATAAAACTCCAAATGCTCAACACTGCATTCCTCATTAAATCACTGCAATCCACACAAGTGAATTAGAGGATATCTAAGGAGTTAAGAGTCAGCTAAAGAGCACTATACTAATATTGAAAAGATAAAAATATACTCATTTTTTCATTAAAACCTTTTCATTACAAAATAAAAATCTATTTCAGTGCTCATTTTTAAATTAAATAATAAGCTTCCTTTACAGAGCTTGAAATCATCTGAGTCACAATTGAAAATCTGGCTTTAGTAAAGCTTAATCCACATTTCTACACATTAATTCACTTTCTTTCTGAGATACATCTAATTCACTCTGGTGAAATTTTCTTTTTACTAAGAACGGTTGCACAGCAGTGTATGGGCCAAAATGTCAAACCACAACATCTTTCTATTTCCCTAGAGAACTGTGTAATCTAATTAGAAGCAATCCTATAATTACTTTCTCAATAACTGAGACCCTTTCCAACTGCTTCTTACAAAAGCTTCCAAAACAACCTCACTTTCAACAAGTCCTTTGCAGTTAATGTAACAGACAGTGTCTGTATGTGTTGTCAAACATCAGAATAAAAGCAATAAAAGAGGAGCTACTACCCTGGAGAAGAAAACTACAACGAACTTCTGCCAGCCCTGCAGGCTAATGGTGCTGAATGAATGTAGGTTCCACATAATCGTTATATAATGCCAAAAGTGAAAAGGAGTCATTCCCACAACATGGATTGCACAGCCTACCAGAGTGCATCTGAAATGTGAATGTCATCCTTTCCTTACACTATTTTTATCCATATTAGTCCTGAACTTTCTCTAATATTCATTTTCCAAACACTACTGAGCAATATGCTATCACTGCCCAATCTGCTCTGCATAGCAGTCAGCATGAAGCTGCACTGGCCCAAACTCCTACTGTTGTTTAGTGGTTTACATTTAAAAGAAGCTTAATTTTGAGTTCATCCAGATCAAAAGTCCAAGGCAAATTTAGGAACTGCAAATCTACCTAGAGATGAAAAGATCAAATGCACTGAATTTTACATCAATCAAGAACTGGTTAAGAATTTTGCACCAATCAAAATTAATAGACATTCCTTAAACCAAGTTAATCCATACTTTTTATTTAATATGATTATTTATAATAAATGCAATTCTAGATCTGTCTCTAGCTGATATTTTCATGCACATTTCCATAGCTTTCACTTCTTTCTTCAGTGCAAATGTCGATTTAAGTGTCTAGGAGAATAATTTAAAGCTGACAGTGATTCTGTGCCCCAAAGTTACTTTCATACATAGATCATCTATTTGCGTTTAGTATTCTACATATAACCTAGCTGAGGTGCCTCTAGCTATTTTATTCATTTGTAAACTTCTCAAGAACATAACAAAGACGACAGCAATTGCTTGTATTTCTGTACACTGCTTAGATATTTTTGCTTGATTAGTTTTCAGGAAACAGTGTCCTTTTTTTTCTCTCCATGTTTGCCTCCTCTCCTTTCTAGTTTTCTATCTCTTTCAAAACGTGTAGGTTAGTCCTTAAAATAACCTTAAAAGCTATGATGGAACTGTAGGTTTTGAAGTCATTTACAAAGAAATGAATGCTGAGACATTTTCCCTGGCCAAGTCTTATCTTCATCCAGTATCACTTTAATAATTCTCCTTTCCCCTTTTTCCTTTCCTTGCTGTCATCTTCAACATGTTGTAAAAGTGACTTCAGAAGAACTTCTCATATAATTAATTCATTATGGTGGTTTTAAATATGCAGCATACCCAGCACTCTCAGACCTACGATTTTTCTGTTTCCTTCACTTTATTTCTCAGTACCTTTTACCTGTTCTACCATATTATTTAAATATACTTAACAAATCCCTTAAAAGTAAATACTCAGGATGTGCTTTATTTTATTAACATATCCAGTCCAGATTAGCCACTGAAGTAAACGGGAGTTCTAAGAGCTCAATATCAGCAGGCCTGTACCTAGAATTTACTGAAATGTTTCCTCTTCCTGTCTACATAACTTTTTGAATTGTCTCAAAGTAACAGATATATGTATATTTAAAGTGTAAATATTTGCATAGATTGTTTAACTTCCAAATTATACTAGGAGCTAGAAAGCTGCTTTGAAGAGACCTCTTATTAACATTAGTATTTTTAACTCCTTACAACACATGAAATACTAATTCTACTAAAGGCCGTGGAAGAAGATACTTTCAATTTGTTAAAGAGTTTATCAGAATGCTCTAAGGCCTGTTGAACTAAACATCTGTTTTGGAAAAAACCTCATTACCCTACATGATCACACACTCTGCATGTTGGAAAATTACAAGTACCTGCACACACCCTTTATTTATTAACAGGCTATATTTATTTCACTGCAGCCTGTTTTTTTCATACTAAACATACAAAAAACATATCAATGAATAACATAAAAATAGTATTTTTTTCTGTTTCCTTTCTTTACAGTATTTATTTAATTGTAAAGACTGAAAAGGCAAAGGGACCAGCACAACCAAGATGTCACAAAATGAAGGAAAATGAATTCTCCCCCACCTCTAAAGATCCAGGCTTTCAGAGAAGGAACTCCAAAAGGAAGGATATCCAACAAGAAATCCTTCCTCAGTGGCAGTCAGCCCTTAAATGAGATCTAGGAGGGGTTGAGCCTGGCTCCACCCCTTCCGGTTGCACAGGTGAATCACCTTCACCTGTGCTCCCAGGGCTGACTGGATCTTTCCTTCAGGTGCTCAATCAGTGGTTGAGGCTGTGATTCGGCAGTCCCCATACAATAATGAAAAACATAAATTCAATACATATATTCAGAAATTCAGAAACTGTTAATATTTCTTATTTTGCTGTTTTTGTATGAGCATTTTCTTATAGATGACATACATGGGACTTAAAATAATTTGATATTGATAAGAAAGACAAGGAGACATTTTATATGACCCGTTAAGTCCTCCTTATTATTGCAGCCAAATCTATTTTTATTTATCTTGGGCAAAATTGTCATGTTTAACATAATCATAGAATCATAGAATCATAGAATCACCAATGTTGGAAAAGACCTCCAAGAGCATCCAGTCCAACCATCCACCTACCACCAATGTTTCCCCACTAAACCATGTCCCTCAGTAGAACACATGCAAAATTGTACTACCATTAGCACTTTTTTCTTTTTTAAAACATCAAGATAAATGCTGTGCACAGTGGTGTTTGGAGCACAATTTTGCCGTCATATACCATCTTTTCCACTTTCTGGTGGTGTTCTTCAGCAAGCTCTCTGTCTACTGTAACATATGTATTTGCATCAAAGCCAGACAGGAGGTGTACTTGGCAGTTACATGATCCATATGCCAAAGCATGGAACATTATTTTTTTAAAGCAATGGAACAAGTCTAGATACCTGAAGCTCTAATTTTCATCATTTATCAAATGTTTTGCCTGACATCAAAAGGGAGGCTAAGCAGTTGACTACATACTCAGCATGGAGACTGCCTCCTAATTGCTGTCTTTACTTGCAGAGTAGAAGTTTTAAAAATATGTACTTCTGAGTTTTGAGGCATTTTATTTCCAGCATTTTGCAATCAAAGTTCCTAATGAGATTCGTATGCATATTGATCAGAGGCTTGTATACCCATGGTCACTGTGATTCAAAGCACAAACTGGCCAAAGATCATTCACAGGCTATGAATCAGAAATTAGAAATAAAGAGAATTCTCTCTGCCATGTAACAGCAGTGGGTTTTTATTGGCTGCTATTCAGCTAACGATAGGATTATAGTGCTCTTGACAGAGATCACCTATCCATCTGGCTAGATGCATTCTTGGTGCTTTATAAGTTATTTGACTGGAGTTTTGATGTTCTCAACTGAGAAGAGGGTATGTAGTCATATCCCAACATTTAAAGTTGATAATTTGGTTGTTACTGGCTCATCTAGATAGAGAATGGACAAAAACAAGCAAACAAACAATGCACACACTCCTCCCCCCCAAATAAAAGCCTACATTTTTTTATTTTGCTTGTTATTATCTTGCAGATTTAATTCATTTTTACCCCGAGGGTTCAGCTAAACTTATAAGGATATACTAGTGAAGAACTAGATGTTCTTTACTTGTCTCAAATGCTATTATCAAACAAAATTTTGTTATTAATACTCTATTTGAATGTTTAAAAGTATATGTTAAATTCATGGGGAGAAATTGTCACTGATGTAGGTAAAGTGAGATGCGTTTTAGTGTTATTGTAACATTTAAGGCTTTTTGCAGAAAAATCCTTGCTTGTAAGGATAGTATTTATCATCACAGGATAGCTCTTTACTTTCTAGTGTCTCTTGATGCTTCTTTCCAAGTAATAGGCTTTCAGCTTCACATACTATCTTGAAGTATGTCTTTATGCTTCTTCTCTGATATTAACATATAGACTACAGAAGATGTATAAAATGGTTGGCCATATTTCAGCTCAGGGATCCACCTGGTTGTATGTAGGGTTCTGTGACTCATGATAAAGGGTGATATGTCAACTTACAAAAGTAAGCACTAAGTGCTCTTTTGTGTAATCTTATTCTGAAAGAAAATAAAATGTATGCTAGGAAGACTACATATGTAAAACTGTATTCTATATTTTATTCCAGATTCTAAGGAGACTAAAAAAAAGAAGTTAAAATTGTCATCAGAAAATAATTAATTTTGTTTAAGTTGGTTATTCCTGGTCCTTTAGGCCTACTTAGTGTGGCATACAAGGAATTCCAAAAATTAGCAAAATAACAGCTTTACACTTGGTTTCAGTTGAGATTTATTTCCATGACACATAAAGTAGCCTAAGTTCCTTTTTTGAATTGGATGAGGAAAGAGTTCAGCCTTCATCTCCTTAAGAATGTAAGGATTTATTAATTCCCATCTTATTCTAGCTTGTCCTCCACTGAGTTCTTGTTCAATCTTTTTCCCTTTCAGAAAAAAAGACAAAGAAAACAAGCAAAGAAACAAAAAAGACTCTTCCTTTGTCATTGTCTTCCAGTAATTTGTCCTGTCAGCATTTATCCCAGACCCAGTTCAGAACCAGAAATGACGGATAGTTTGTGTATAAAAAGTGTCACACCTCTAGTATTAATCCAAGTGCTTTCAACCACTGAATTGCATAATTTGCCTTATTTTCAGGACATATATAGAACAGGAATCCTCTTGGCTGCAATGAATCGATCCCCAATTACATGTTCTAATGCAAAGGTTTTTCTACTTGTTCTAAATAAGTTCTCTTTATTAATCAGCCAGACTGTTTGACAGATTGCCTCAAACAATGATACCTTGCAGTCCTTTCCATGTCACTGTGGAGTTCGCCACTGGTCTGCTTATTCCTATGAACTCCCAGTTCTTACATAGGAATTCATATAATAAAGAAAATAGTGTAGTCGAGGTATTACAGCAAACATAATCAATACCTCCAAAGCATAAAATTACATACGCGTCTGAATGATTTTGAAAGAATTTACAACTTGCAACTTACCAATGTCCTCCTCTTGCAGAATAGGAGACCTTGGAATCTCAGAAATCCCTCTAATCTATCCCCTCCCTTAAAATTAGAAGAAAGGCACCCCAATTGATGCAGACTTGACACATCTCTGCTCTTCTTAAATACTTCCTGAGAAGATTCCCAGTCAAGTTAGACTCCCAGTTATCTGTCTTTACTGTTGCAAACCTTTGCATGTGTAAAATTCAAATCTCTCCAGATACTCTTCAAGGCTTTTACCATATGTTCTTCCGTCACCTGTGAACAAGGAGAATTCTTTCCCATTTGTTTTTCATATATTTAGAGACAAAACATGCACAGTTTTTGGCTCTTCAGATTAAATATCCATCTTCTGTTTTCTGCTCTGTGGAGTGTTTTTATTTTATTCTGTTTCATTTTTCAGCAAAACACATTATAATTCCATCTTTCTAAAAGCCTTATACTGCCAACTTTAGGAATATCTCTATAGGCTTGTTTTTGTTGTTGTTGATTTTAATTAGAAATGTTTCCACTTCTACTTCCAGTTGGAACATCTCAGCTTAGTTTGGCTAAATTTCTTTCTACTTCTCCTCTTTTTAAAGTATATGCCTATCATTATACTGCTATTAATAATCTCGCATGTGATTGTTATATTACAAACATTAGCAAGATGCCAGCTGTAATGTGCTGTATTTTAGTCCAATACTATACTTAGATCCCTTTCTAAATAGCTGTTACTATATAGAAAATGTTCTGAGTATTTAAATTAGGAAACAGAAAGACAGGCAGAAAACATTGTTTAAAAACTGTAGAATTTACATTTTGAAGTTCTGTGGTGCTTACTAACACAAAAGGGACAGGACAAGGCAATCACTGATTAACTAGTTAATACTGGGAATCTTAGACTGAGTTTTATCAGAATTGAGGCAAATTTTGGCTTAGTAAGTTTAAGAGATGAAGTAGATGAAGCCACATAGTCTTTTAGATCATTCTCTTAAGTAAATACAGATTGATTAGTGGAAACATACGCTGTCACTGTTACTAAAAATCAACAATATTTACATCTCAAATTATAAAAAAAATGGAAGAAAAGTTCTGAGATTAATGTGTATACAATTCCACAATTTTAATAAACCCAGGCTATCACAAATTTAAAAGAAGTTAAACGTAAAAGTAGCTCAAACTAAAATGTAAATGAGTTCTCCATAGCATTTCACCTGTATGTTCTTAACACTCTCTCTTAGCTTAGCACTTATACTAATTCCTGTCATTGTAGAATGGCTGCTTAAATAAAATTTGAAGTAAATGAACGTGAAAGAGCATCTGATATATTTCAAAGCAATCCCCTTAACACGTAAATGTGCAAAGAATACGTGTGTATATTTAGTTTGTAAATGAATCACAGTATACTTAAAATTAACACAAGTACACTTAAAAATTACATCTCATCTGCAGAACACAATCCCTGAAACTGAATATCTGGCTAAAACAAATTATACAATACATTACAGAAGTGATTTGATTTCAGTTTTTTCTTCCACCTGAAAGCTCTTTTGGGACTGTAACTATCTCTTTAAGATATCCATGAATCTCACAGCTTAAAATACACTATCTAGATTATCTTCTTCAAAAATAAATTATAAAAGCCATGTATGGAAATGGAAAAGATGGTTGGCCTTTTACCTCCAGATGCCAACCTAGCAGAGAGACATTTTTGTTGCCAGGAACAGGTGATGGGATGTGGAAGCATTCAGTAACTCCGCTCCGTTATCTCTTCATTTCATCTATTGTTCCATGGCTATTTCAAATCCTCTGACAGTTTGCTTAAAAAAAAAAATAGTATTTGTCTGTGTAATTTGCCAAAATTAAAACCGAAGTTGTCTTAGGTTACATTACAACTACAAAATAAAACAGTCCAGGTGACAGGCCAGAGAAAATACATACCGTGCCCCAAATGGCACAGTATGATGTACACCTACACACCCAAACTCTCTTCTCTCATATCCACATTGCTAGGCATGGTAAATGCTATGCTTGACCTTTTAATGGAGAGCAGTTTTTTGTTCAACCAAAAGTAGTGCCATGGAGGCTCCTAAATCAGAGCAGATGATCATGGGCTGTTACCTGAGCCCAGGTCTAGCATTGTTTCATTTGATACTACACATCACCCTTCCTGATCACAGATAATATACTTCAGTTTTCTACATACTGAACAGAGGACTCAGATATGTGCAAGGCATACTGCAGTTTGCTTACATGAGTACAAACAGTTTGCTAGAAAATTTATGAGGCATAAGCAAACCCACATCTTAAATATGAAGCAGTTAATGGGTTTCACAAAGAGTACTGCAGTCATAAAACTGCTAAACTCAACTTCCCTCTCATTATCAGACCTCAGTCCAAGTTCTAGCAGTAATTAAGAAAAATAGTGTTCTAGTTATATGTGTGCAGTGAAAATAGTCCAATTTATGTATCCCATCTGCTGTCAGATTTGACTGAAGACAATAGTATATAGAAATGCTACAGAATACTAACTAAATGCTATAAAGCATTCATGAAGATGTATAGAAAGATGTTCTTGGAAACCATGAAGTCTAGTTATAGGAAGCCAATTTTACCAAGTGTAAGAATGAAACAACAGGCGGCGTGTGTACTTCTGACACCATATGCACTTCTGATGAGGATTAATTTAGTATCTGTCATGACAGCTAGTAATTGAGCATCAGAAAAATTGGAAGTAGTGGCTTGGGTCAATAATACTTCTCAGAAATCCAGACTTAAGACTTATGATCTCTTGGTAATGTACAAGAAATTGAGTCATGACTGAAAAAGATGTTGGCCATCTGCTACCTTAAAAATCCTATTCCAAAAATATTGTTTTCATATTAATTTGTAAATAATGACTGAAAGAACATAATTTATTGGCTATTTTGAAGACCATTCAGTGTGTGATTTTTACTAGTGTAACACATATATGGGATTAATTCATTGGTTCGGCCCTATGTCACTGGGACAAAAGCAGACATAATTCAGCTATAAAAGGTTTTTTAATATTGAATTCATATTTGAGTAACTTTCTGAATCATATCTTTAATGACATGTGCAAAAATGTTATCAGCAAACCTGTAAAAGTAATCATTTTCTCTAATCATCATCAAAGCAATGAACCTTTCTTATTTTGCCATGCCTAGGAGTACTAGGCACAGTTGAAGAGAATTTCCAGCATGTAGAAAGTGAGTTAGAAAATAAACTTCTTAAAATGACAAGGGATATAGGGTAGACATAGAGCACTGAACATCACCGATTATAGGCAAACTTTTTCTCCATAAAGTATTTACAAGGCTGAATTTTGTGTATATGTAAAACAGAGATGGAAATATGGATAACAAATAACCAGAATTATAATTCTTTGTCTATTTCAGTTGTAGGTTAATCAGCCAAAACAGAGGTATGAAACTTGAGTATGTGATCATGAAAAAGCAAATGAAATCCTAGAAAAGTATTACTGTTAGAGATAAGGAAGAATTAGTGCAATTAGACAAGATACTGGTAAGACTTTCTCTGGAATACTGCATACACTGTTCTGATAGCCTGTGTTTAAGAAAGATTAATTAAACTGCAATACTTGCAGAGAAGGGCTGCTAAGATGATCCAGGGAAAAAAGAGCTTATCTTGTAAGAGGAGACTAAAATAACTTAATGGAGTCTGATAGGGTATATCATTGCTCTCTATAAATACTTCAGAGGTAGATAAATGCTAAAGAAGGAGAAAGCTATTTAAACTAAAAGACAAGGTTGACACAAGAACAAATGAGTATAAATGGGAAAATTTAGGCTGGAAATTGGAAGAATGAGTGAGGTTCTGGAAGGTCTTACCGAACAAATCTAACTAGTTTAAAAGTGAGACAGGACGAGTTCAGGAACATAATATAAGGTATGTTTGCATAAGAATTTGGTATGATGGCTTAGAAAATCTTTTCCACTCTATATTTGCAGCATCTCACTATGGCCACCTTCCTCATTAAGAACTCACTGAATATATTATTGTTCGATTGATACAGGATATAAGACACTCATTCACAAACAGTGAGTTGAACAGGATGTGCTCTTAACTCTATCTAAAATTTCACATGCCAGATTCCTTTTCCCTTCTAATGTTTGAGGCATACTCATTTGCAGCTGAACCCATTAATAAAGCCTCACTGTACCATAGTGTATACCACGTAAAACTAGGAATTTAAGTTCTAACAGATAGCATACAAAAATAGAAAACTGATCACTAGTAATTAGATTTTTTAGTCTCCAGTCAGTCCATTCTAACTCAACTCAGAAGTCATAAATAGTCTCCTAGAAGAAAACAAGAAAAGTGCAAGCATATAGAATTCTACTATTCTATGATTCTATGATATACGATCTTTCCTTTGAGTACTCTCCTGGTCACTCTCATGTATTTCAGCTCAGGGACCGTCCTGAGCTATGATGTCTTAGCCTTGTGATTTGCTTGCTTTATAACTCTCAGTTTATCACTTTTACCAGATACTTTCCCAATTTTCCTGTGATCAGCATGCACTCTTTCTACACATGCTATCCTGTGACATGGAGTACCACAGGTCTATGTTCTGTCAGTCTTCTTTTTGTGACTCTTGTAACGTTTTTCTAATAACTCTTACATTTTTAACAAAAATAGACTATTTTTCTGCTTCATGCCAGTCATGATTTTACAGACCTCCATTACAAGACCTCCATCACATTCTGAAGGATTGTCCTTTTTCCATGCTGATGAGTTCTGCATGCCTGTTTTCCTTTAAGATTGGTTGCATGTTCTTAAACATTGCAACCCTTCTCTGAATCATTTCTTTTTTGAGTTGAGGGAATCAGAATTACGTAGAGCATTTGAAGTGTGAATGCACAATGGATTTATACAATCACATAATGAACTTTTCTGCATTACTCTTTATATCTTTACTAGTAATTGCTAACATTTAATGTATTTTTGATGAATTATATACACAGAAGTGTAATTTTTTTATGAAAATGCCTGTCATACCTTCAAAATTTTTCTATCTATAATGGTCAAAGCAGAATATGCGATTTATGTCAAACTAGACATAAGTAGACTTCTTCCCAGTATGCATTACTTTACATCTTTCTACACTGAGTTTCAATATTGGCCTTTCAATATTTCATTATTGACCCTTTACTTAGTCTTGAAGGACTATTCTATAAGTTTTCACAGTTATACTTAAGTTTGAAAGAGAAAAATGCATTATTATTGTTGAATGTTTTCATTTCACTACCTTGACCTTTTTTCCATGCTGAACAGTATGACTCCTCATATTGACGCCTACAGAACGCCCCCATTCACTTGACCACAGGAGTGACTGTAAATCTGCCCGCCACTAGCCCTTATTTTTCATCTTTCAGCCAATTTGTTATGCATAGGAAAAAGTTCTTCCACTTTATCTCACTTTTGCTTAACTTCCGAAGCATTTTTCCTCACTTACAAAGGTGAGGGAATTAGTAAAAATGTTCTGACATCCAGAAAACCTACAATAGCATTTATTTATACATTGGCTGATTCCTTGACACCAAAACAGAAGATTCCTTAAGAGCTGTAGAACAGAATTGCACCCCCATCCATTTTCTGAAGGAGAATAGGAAGCAAGTGATTTTTATGTTTATTCTCATGAAGTAGCACCTTACAAAGCTTTTGCTGTCAGTATCCCTTCCCAAGTCATAGTATCATTATTAAGTATTTTGGAAAATTAATCACTCAATTACATCCACATGTTCAAATAAAATAATATTACTTTATAAATATGTTATTTCATCATCCTGCTCATCAGAATGTGCTGGAGTAAATTAGACCAGAATTTACTTGAGTATTTTGTCCCCAGATAGTCTCCAGCTCTGCTCTGGTCAAGAATAAGGAACATTGCTAGTTCTTCGTTTTTGTTCTTTTAACAGAAGTATTCAATCTCTATTGTAATCTGTCATTTCTAATTAGCATGAAATCAATCAAAACTTTAAAAATATATATAAAACTAAAGTTGAGTCACTGTATTTCATTATGAGGAACTATCCTGTCTTCAATGAACACTGTTCATAAATTCATACAGGATAGTAAGCTAAATTAACTACATCAGAAAGTCACTTTAGGATAAGAATGCATTAAAAACAGTGTCAACTTAGTATGAGACAATGCACTATTCATTTGAAAAGCTGTGGAGAAAGCTTCCCTTGATCAAAGTTCTGTTTACTTGAGGAAAGCGTGTTACCAGATGTGCTTCTGGAGGGTTCGGGTTGTTACGGTGATAGGTCTCTCCCTATGATGCGTGCCATTGGCTAACTCTGGTGGGACTGACAGCGCTGGCTGCCTACGGCTATGGAACACCTATACGGACCCGGATACACGTGGACAGTATGTGTACTATGGCAATTGG
>JANHGO010002978.1:0-28354 GCA_024606505.1 Aquila spilogaster
AGCCAGGATCCACCCCTTCCCAGACCTCATTTAAGGGTTGGCAGTGGAGGCAAGGGTATCTTGCTGGAGATCCCTGTCTACCTGAGGTCTTCCAAAGGTAAACAGTTTTTCTTCTTTTGTTTCTGTGTCCACAGCTGCTGTATTGGCACTTGTTCTCATTTGCTGTAGCCTGGGATTGTGCCACTCTGCCATTATTGCTATATTTTCCATTACATTATAGCATTACAGTTGTGCAAGGCTGAACTTGTCTGGTGGAATTACTGGGCCATTCTTGAAGTATGTTAGAGAAGGTGATGAGGGTATGGACAGGAAGACACAACTGTTATGCTGTTTTTTCCAACTCTTCATGGCCGTGGTGTAGAAAGCTAAGAAGTGAAGATGCCAGTGTGAGTGATTTGGTAAAACCAAGATTAAGTCTGTATTTACATATAACTTTTCAGTGCAGGATATGGGGCTCACTTCCACTGCTTGCAGTGTGCTGTGGAGGAAGGGGCTGGAAGAAGAAAAGTAAAAACACAAGAAAAACATACGTAGAAGTAGCAAGGCTGCTCTTCTTGAAGAGAACCAGAAAGTTTAATTCTTGTCTGAATAATTTAAGATGCTTCAGCTGAAAGGGTAAGGACCTGGCAGGTGGGAAAAGATTAATATTATGTCTCAAAGAGCTGGCAGTAGTACAGGCTACTAGGAAGGGCAGGGGCAGCCAGACTAAGATTGATGTGAGCAATGGAAGGAGAGTGTATCTCAGGGTAGTGAGAGAACTGGAGGTACCTTCCTTTGCAGGAGGTGGGGGCATGCCAAATCAACGATGCCCATCCATAATTTCATTGTCGTTCTCAACACTTGCTTGTTTTTTTCATGTACTGCCACTTTGGGCAGTGGAAGTAACAGATCATGAAATAGGATGAAGTGTGGTCCCTGAGCTGTTGCTGTGTTGCTAAGCCATCACCTTCCAGTGCTTGGCTTAAAGCAGCCCCTTCCTCCAGTTTATTAGCTGGACAGGGACAGAGTGAAGATACGTTAAGCAGATCAGATAATCTATCCTGCAAGACGCTGCAGTAGGAAAGTGTGTTCTTTTATGCAAAAGTGCTCAAATTCTAGCAAACAGCAGTCAGTGGTGGTTGCTCTTGCCCATACGCTTAAGAACTTGAGCTCATGTGTAAGCTCTGCTTTAAATCAAGTTGTTAGCATGGTTATTGTGTGTAAACGAGCACAGCAGGCCACAGAGAAAACACAAATGTGTGAACCTTGAAATTCCAGAACAAACACTGATTTCTGTATGTTTTCTGAAAACCAGCAAAATTTATGAGCTTTGTATGTGAGGGCAAAGAAAGCGCTGTCTAATATCAATGTTTTCTGCTTTAGGGAAACTGTTTTCTGTATATTTTAGAACTTTGATGCTTAACAGATTTTTCTCCATTCATATTTTGAGACGGTGGCTGGTGAGGTTTTAGTTTGGAATCAGGATGTGAGTGTGAGCCACGGAGGTCATACAGGTGATGTCATCCTGCTTGTAGACAGACCATGAGAAAAGGGATAGGAGATGAAGGGTGAGGACAAAAGGAACCAGGGCACACAGCTGGGAGTGGAAGCTGAAAGGCAAAAGGAGTGTGCAGAGGCTTAAAAAATTAAGGTAAATAGATGCATATGCTAAAACTGAAGCGAAAGTAAGGCTCAGATGCAGAGGGAACTGGTCACAGTCAGAGATGGTCAGGATGTTGAAAACAAAGTTGGAATGATTGATATTGAGCATTCAGTGTTAGCACTCTTGAGTTCTGCTAACTCTTTTGTCTTGTTGTCATGATCTGGAGCCTTGGACATTGCTTCCCTCTCCTTCCACTGAGTGCAGCCTTTCCTGGGTGCACTGCTCTGGCTGGAGCCCCTGGGCGGGGAAATGCAGCCCTCCAGTTTAGGCAGCCAGCTCCAAAGACCGTACCTGTAGCGCTACTGTAGTTCCACCTAGGGACAGACTTGGACAATGTACTTGAGAGTGTGTGCATTCAGTGTGTAAGCTGGGAGTACTGAGAAAAAGCAATGCAAAAAGGCTGTATGGTTGCCTCCTGCATCTTGCTTGTGGAATCTGCCTGCAGAATCCCAGGCAAGGCTTCTTCCAATCTGGAGGTAGTTTTGATTTCTCATAGATGGTTTTTGAAGGGCCACCTCCGTCAGCCACCATGCGGTATTGCTGTAAAATAAGAAAAATAATAGTCTTGCTCCCTGGAAGCCAAGTAAAACCACAGTACAGATCTGACAGCTGTCCAAGCAACTGAGAACAATCAGTCATAAAGCAAACGCCTTTAAGTCAACAAATAGAGAACCAAAGAAATATCAAGTGAGATTAATCACTATCAGTTGTTCCAAGATTTTATAACAAAGGGGCAGGAGGAGGAATTAGTCTTGCAGACTTCACACACTTTTTTTTCTTAAGGGCAGCAGTTATCCAAGTCAGTAAAAATGAGGTAATTATATTGCAAAATTCTTTGGATGAGAATGAGACTTACGTTCTAAAATCCGAAGCTACACTTACCCACAGCAGAAAATTGCTGGAAATCGGGAGAATAGCAGCTTGCATGTTTATTTTTCCTAGAAGAAAACAATTGACTCTTCAGAACTCATTTTGGAGTGACTGAAAACAGATGGCAGTGGAGATGCCTTGCAACCCAGAAGCATCAGGGTGGTTATGGATTCCTGGGGGCTTGTGTCGAGCTTGCCTGCCTCAGGCTTAAGCAAATGCACACTGGACTGGGAAGCAAAAGAGACTTTTCAGGAGGCAGAAATTCTCAACTGTTCATTTCTCATACTGAGAGAACAGGAACACTGCTGTGTTCTTTCTTCTGCTGTGGTTATTGATCGGACTATGATGTGCAGGGTGCTGGCAGAGCTGACCTTACTTTCCCGAATCCTGCAAGATTCCGAGTTAAATTCTGCAGCAGGAGGGAAAATGTGTGTAAAAATTCTGGACAGAGTCTTGAAAATGAGGGGTCCCCAAAGATTTGTTGATGCGCTTCAGGGACAGCACATCATTCTGAGAAACGTATATTAAAGTTAATTCGTAGTAATGCAGTAGTTCTAGATATATTTGTATAGCATGATTACAAATAATAACAACAAATCCCTCTGTAGGCTGTGTTCCTCTCTGTGTTTGTGGGGATCTCCTGCTCTAGAGGGGATCTGTGCTGTGGGTTTCTTCATCAGAATGAAGGTAGTGGTTCAGAGTTTGAAGAAACAGTAACAACAAAACCCTGATCTGGGTTAGTATTTACATAAATTTCAGGTTGCAAATAGCCACGCTGGGTTAACAGGAGTTCCTACGTGTACAGGGTAGTTTGTACATACTGCTTTGCAGCAGGGAGCAGGTGCACATCCTCACAACACTGTTTCTTAGAAAATTACTAAGATGCTGTGTGGAGATCCCAGATCAGATGCCAGTTTCCAGCCCAGACCTATAGCACAGCAAACTCTGCCTGGGATCTGGAGATGGAGCTGTCACACTTCTGCCACTTTCTGTCCTTAATTTGAAACACAGAGATGAGCCAAATCTGGCTCTCCCTTGCAGTTTTGCCCATGCTGCAGTTGCTGGGGCTGTTGGAGACTTTCAGGGTTTGTTGAGGCAAGGTTAATTAGTGCAAAGTTTGACCCTTCTCCCTGTGAAGTCACAGCTAAGCCCTTGCCCCTTTTTATTTACCTTACGTCTCATCTCTTTGTTCTCCTCTCCCCAGGAGTCTCGTTCTCTCTCTCCCTCCTTTCTCTCTTATTGTTGTGCTGAGCCTGTGGAGTTCCTTTTATTGAAGAGAGGTTAGAATGAGAAGTCCCTGCAGCCCAGCTCTCACATCATCTGACCTGAGCTTAATCCAATTTGTTTTGGCAGGGGGTATCACTGCCAGGATGGGGTGGCCTAGAGCCTCAGTAGAGCAAATCTGGGCTGGCTGCAGTGTAGCACGCTCCTGCCTTGCAGCATCACAGCATTCACAGGATGCAAGGGAGGAATGAGTAAGTGGAAAATCTTTGTGGTGGATGGGACAGGTCTGTCCCCTTGGTTGTTAGTAAAGCCAATGTCAGCAGTTTGCTCCAGGGAGCACCAGTGCTCCTTTGCCTTTCCCAGGGATCTGGAAGAAGTGCTGTTCTTCTGTTTGTTTCAGGCTTTTGGGCATTTTGGTGGGAATGGAGCCTGAAGTAGTGGAAGGTGGCATAACTGCATGTTGCCTGCCTGCTGGTAGCACCAGAAACACGGTTTCTTACAAGTTTGAGATCTTAAGTTATCTAAAGAAGTCTGAGATTAGCTGGGTAGTAAAAGCATAGAGGCTGGACTCAAACCCTGCGCTCTATGTGGTCCAGATGTGTGGTGACAGTGGAAAATGGGGGTTGTAGTTCATTTGGGGCCCCTCTCTCAACAAATAGTTCTTCAGGCATTTGCTAATTTAAAAACATGGCTTTGGATATGCGGAGTACCCTATCCATATTTCCAGAGCCTTGCAAAGTCATGAGATAGTGTTCCTTGTGTTAATGTTCCATTTAATAATAGCAGTAAGCCCCTCGAGGTAGTCCATTTCAAGGCATTAACTGAGCTTCTTGGGTGCTTGGGGTCATTAACCTTTGACAGTGGCTCACACCAGAGGCAAACGAATAACACAAATGTTCTCCCCAGCATGCCTTATTGCTTAAGCACACTGCAGGAATGTAGTGTATCACTGGATAAATCATTCACCATGCTATCATCAGAACTGCTGGTTTGCCATTTAATTCTAGTGGAGTACAGAATGTTTCAAACCATGGCAATTAACATTTGCATTGACTGGAAAACCTAGTTGGATGATATATAAGCATTAAAAAAAAAAATAAACGAGGGGGGAAACAAAAGAAACAGCGAGCTGCGTGCTGGCAGGTAGCTCTGCATCCTTCCCCAGGCAGGTACCTTATCTACATGGTATGCTCACTGTTAACTCTGCTGGCTTGGGCCATCTGCCAGGTCTTTACCATTAACTGTGCTGGAGTCATGGGAGTTGTTTGCAACATGATGATGTTGTAACTGAGGGAACTGGGATGTAGCTGTGTGCACATCCAGGAAAAATAATGGAGATGCTCTGGTCACCAGGAAGTTTATTTTCCCCTACGTTTCTCCTGCTGTCTGGGGAATTTCTCTAGGGGACTTAGTTTTGAATATTTTTAGAAATGATTTTAAGCTGAAAACATTGGTGAGTTTGCTAGCTTGGACCAAGGGTAAAACTCGCCCTCAGCCCTAGGAACGCTGAGATGAGCGTTCGAGGTCTCCTTGCGGGCACTTTCCTGACTGCTGCAAGGAGCTGCACTTGGTGAAATCACTGAGGAGATGTGTGAAAAGATGCATTCTCAGCTCCTCATTCTTACCACAGGTTAAAAATAAAATTAAAAAAAATCCCTTCTCCGATTTCCCCCCAACCCTGCTACTTCTGGTCCCTTAATTCCTGTTCTAAGCAGAAGAACTTTCTCTCCAACCTGTCTGACTTGGCATCCCCTCGTCCTTTCCTCTCCTACTGGCTGAGTCCTCTGGGAGCAGTCTGGAAGTTCTCAGACCACTGAGAACGGATCTGAGGCTTTCAGGGCTGAGATACCTGCAGAGACTGTTCTGGGAAGGAAGAGACTCAGTCTATCCAAAGCCAGAGGCAGGGAAAAATCCTCATGTTTGATGTCTGCCTGTTCCAAGGAATAGTTTTGGACTATTCTCATGCAACAGCAGTCTGTGCTGCCCTGCATTGCTGGGGTTCCAAAGGTGACTGTACAGGAGTGGTAGGCCCCAGTTAGCACTCATACCTCCCAACAAGAGAGCCCTGGGTACCAAGGACAATAAAATCAAAATATTCTGTCTGTGTCATTATCTTATAGTAATGGGACCAGAAGGTGGAGTTAGCAAAGTATGTGGCTGCAATCCTGGAGGAATCCAGAAACCTCCAGTGTGCCTGTGAACAAAATGAGGAGGGATGTGTAGCTACTGGCTTAGTTCTAGGATACTGCAGTCCCTAAGTCTAGCCTAAACTCAGTGCCAGAGCAATGAAGGAGTAGAGATGAGTCTGAGAGAGCGCAGAAGAACATGAGCTCACCCTGGAGGACTTAAGCTGCCAAAGTTTTCCTGAAAAGGGAGACGATTTCATGCATACAGAACACAAGGACTTGTATGTCCCCAGTAGGAAAGTTTCTATTAAAAAACCAAACCCAGACATGCCCTTTCATATTAATGTGAAAATTCTTCTGTTTGTGAAATCAACTCTTTAAGGGGGATGGAGGGGTGGGGGCAGAAAGAGAAAAGAAGCTGTTTGTTAGCATAATGAAATCCAGACAAATATTTATAGCTACTTTCAAGTGGCTTGTTCTAACATGAGTCGACTATCCCTAATACCTTCCCTTTAACACCATTAAGCATCTCCCTGGCACTCAGAACAAATTTATGAATGTCTTACAAAAGTCAACAAGCTACAGGAAAAAAATAAATAAAGAAGAGCCTTGTGCAAACAGAGCTTCATCACAAGAACTCAAACAAAGAAGGTCATATTCATCACTCGTTCAGACGGAGGCAAGCCAAGGAGACTGATGAAAGATGACACAAGTACTGGCTGACTTTTAAACTCCACCTAATAGGAGTTT
Organism: Aquila spilogaster; assembly: GCA_024606505.1. Lineage (NCBI taxonomy): Eukaryota > Metazoa > Chordata > Aves > Accipitriformes > Accipitridae > Aquila > Aquila spilogaster. The sequence goes on from JANHGO010002978.1 coordinate 6,613, forward strand.
TTGTAGGTGCTGCCAGGGTGACCACACTCTTTGCGGGCTGCTCCCCTGCCTCCTGCCACATCTCATGGCTGGTAACTGCTTTGCTCCACCTGAGCATTGTCTTTGGTGCAGATGTGGAGGTAGGTGTGAACCTCAGGATTTGACCTGCAAGGTCCTGTTAGGAGAGGGACTCCTCTCGATGGGGGAGAGCTGTTTGATGTGCTAAATAGAACAGCTGGTTGGAATGAATGTTGTTGGAGCCTGTGAAGCAGATAGATAGGTATCAACACAAAAGGCCTGATTGTAATTCAGGTGGTGTTGGCACCTAAGATGACAGGTGACCTGAGTTTCAAGGGTTGATAAAGCGGGTTTGGTTATTAGTAGTTGTTCCATGTCATATTTGGGGCACTTTGATACACAAAGCATCAGTTCATTAGGAGCTTGCTGCAGGCAGTGAGACTTTTTATCAAAGCTCAAAAGCTCTGAAGCCAGAAGGAGAACTTAAAATCATTGAATCATTAAGGTTGGAAAAGACCACTAAGGTCATCTAGTCCAACCATCAACCCATCACCACCATGCCCTCTAACCCATGTCCCTTGGTGCAACACCTACTCTTTTCTTCTTCATGGAAGTGCTGTTCTTCTGATGACAACCAAAATGAAAAAGGAAAGAGTTTTGGGACTGCTATGTTCACAGGGGAACTCTGCCTTAGGTGCCTTGTTCTCTGGCTCATGGAAGTGTTAAATCCTGTGGAGTGAAGGGGAGGAACTATGGAGGGATATGCTTTGGAGGATGGCATGCAGAAAAAGGTTAGGCTGTACGCAGTAGGGTCATAAGTCTATGTTAAATCTGGAGTAGAGAGATTTTTTTTTAAAGTCTTTGTCTGGATTTTTGGTGGATGTCTATTACATTCTTACTGGATAAAACTCCTTTCTTGCATCACCTGTGTTGCTTCTAGTGAAACCATGGATTGTTCTGCCAGCTCTCAAACCTGCCCTCTATTTTTACCTTCCCCAGCCTCTGGAAATCTGTTCAGAATTAAGAGAGGATCTGTATTCTTTCCTTCCTGTAGCGAAGGATCATGAGTGATCACTGGTCACGTCATACAAATTGCCAGCTCAGTGTGAGCAGTGCTGAATTTTGCTGAAATGAGAGACAAGTTCTGCCCCGGTAGCTGTAGAAGTAGGTGTCCCACAAGGTGACTACACTGTTCTCATCTTTTTAGTCTCCAAAGCTGTGCAATGCTTTGAAACTGGGTAAATACACATCTTCATCACAGTTTGTGATCTCCCTGTGCTGAAGCTGCTTAGCAAAAGGGCTGCTGCCAGCATGCACCCATTTGTTCTTGCTTGGTGACTGCTAATGCCAAGCAGAGAAGATGGCTCTAAGGTATTTGTGCTGCAGAGATGATGGACTTATGGCAATCCAAGCTCTGGCTGCTTCATAATGTGGTGGCTGTGGGATATCAAGCTGTCAACACCCTGCAGCCCATGGTGGACGTGCGGAGTGTGTGTTAGCCTGTTTCCTTCCTCCAGGACAATGTAGGCATAATTAGTCCTCATTTTTCTGTCCCTGTTACTGTTCTTATGCAAGGGGAACTGAGAAGATCTGCCACCAACCAGTCCCTGTTCCTTGTCAGGGTTTATTGCTGCCCTCAAGTGCAGGATGCTTAAACTTTGGTGGGCATATACGGACAGCACACACGTGTATATTCTAGCTCACAGAGTGTAACAGCCCCACAGAAAGGAAGCTGTTACAGGACGCTTGTCACTTTTACCTATTAACTCATTTTCAAGCAAAACTGGAAGATTTATGCCCATGAGAGAGCCTGCAAAGTTCAAGTGAAGGGGAGTGGAAAAAGCAATGCTCAAACTTTTCGTAAGTCAAACAGAAGAGAACTGAACAACAAAAAAAACATCAGGCGAGGGATGATGAAAGAGCCTCATGATTTTGAAAAGGATTTTCTAGGGTTAAAGTCTGCTTTGCTGCAGGGTTAGACTTTCTCCCGCTCTGAAACCATGTAAAAGTTAAACAGTTCAAGAGTATTTGCTGCTGTAAATTGTTATCCAGAATCCTGGTGCTCTTGGCTGCCTATGTTTTATCATTTATGCATGTCTTTTCCTTCAATATTTAAGGTCATTTTCTGGTTTATGGCATGACATAAACTGATAACACAACCCTACAGCCTCAATACTTACTTTAACCACTTTATTTTCTTTTAAACATTTCATCTCGCCAAATTATTGAGTCAGCTGTAATGACTTTGATGTAAACATGTACTTTTGAACTTACATGAAGATCAAAGGCAAAGCAACGTTAAATGGAGGCTGGAATCTGGAAATGACCCGTGCAAAGTTGGCATTGGTGTTCCATTTCTTTACATTCATTTTTGTGATGCAGAGCCCAGAATAATTTTTTTTCATTTCAAAAGTGGAGGAAACACATTTTTATAATTGCCAGTGCTGCAAACATTGTGGTGTCTGACACACAATCTGCTTCATTTCTTGCTTGAGCATGATCATCATCATCATCAAGGTAAATCTTGCTCAAGTGACATGGGGGGGGAGGGGGGAAGATGCGCTACTTTCTGGTCACTGTTTGGCTTGGATTCTCTGACCAGAGTAAAATGTTAAGCAGGAAAAGTAGATGACATACAAGGCTTGCTCCAAAAGTAATGCCTCCTATTTTATTATGTTGGCCCATGACATCAGAGACTGATTTTGGTGGGATGGCAGAATTGAACCTTTGCACCAATATCCCATTACAAGTTGTTGCTGTGTGACAGATGGCAGCAGAGGGGCAGCCTGGCACAATGGTGTCTGACATGGAAGTGGGTATGAAGCAAAGGTGAGGAGCTGAATTCCTTCATGTGGAGAAAACTGCACCCATCGACATTTATTGACACTTGTTGAACATTTATGGAGACCAGATGGTAGATGTAGCACAGTGAGGTGGCGGGTGGTGCATTACAGCAATGGCAACAGCTATGTAGAAGACAAGCCATGTTATGGATGGTTATGCACAGCTGTCACATCATGAAATGAAGAATGTCTTGATCAGCTCATCTGTGTGAATCAATGAATTATGACCAGAGAACTGTGTTTGGAGCTGAATATCAGCTTCAATGCATTGGAAACAATGGAGGTGATGTCAGAATATTGCATTTTGTGACAGGTAGGTCCCACGAATGCTCATGCAGGAATAGATAAAACATTGTATGCAAATTTGTCAGGACCTGTTGGACATATATGAAGCTGAAGGTGACAGTTTCCTGGATTGCATCATTACTGGTGATGAGATGTGGTGTGAGCACTACAAGCCAGAGCCAAAACAGCAGTCCATGTATAGCAGAAATACTAAGTCACAGCCTGAATCAGTGATTGAGCACCTGGTGGGAAGGCAGGGCCAACCCAGGGGAGCTCAGGTGTATGCAGTGTACCTGAGTATCCAGAAGGGGTGGAGCCAGGATCCACCCCTTCTCAGACCTCATTCAAGGGTTGGCAGTGGAGGTAAGGATATCTTGCTAGAGATCCCTGCATGCTTGAGGCCTTTAGAGGGTAAGCAGCTTCTTTCCTTTATTTCTGTGCCCATGACTGTTGCATTTGAGCAAATTCTCACTTGGTGCAGCCTAGGACCTTGTTACTCTGCTGTCATTGCTGTACTTTCTATTGTGTTACACCATGGAATGGCAACATCTGAATTCCCCATGAAATAAACAGTTTGAGGTACAGCTCTCAGTGGGTAAAGTGGTGTTCACTATCTTCTAAGACAGGAAAGGGGTGATCTTTCTGAATTTCCTGGAATCAGGCAAACCATCAGCTCTGACTGCAACAACATCACACTGACTAAGCTGAAGGCTGGAACCTGGTGTTGGGCTTGAGAAGAAGACATCCCTTCTCTTGCAACACAATATGCCAGGCCCCATACCAGTTTGAAGACCGTGGAACACATTGCCAGTCTTTGCTGTTCTGTCCTACCATACCCACTATATGGTCTGAGTTTGGCACCTTCTGACTTCCATCTGTTGAGGCCAATGAGAGATGGGCTGCATGGGCAATGTTTTCCTAGTGACAGCTCCATCATAGTAGCTGTGAAACAGTGGGTTGCCTCTGCTGGTGCAGATTTGAGTGCAGCATGCAGGCTCTTGTTGGTTGCTGGCGAGAAGGCATAGCTAATGGTGGTGACTGTGTTGAAAAACAATGTTTAGTAGCTGAGAATTTGCTCTGCCAATCAGTGTTATTGTGCTCCTTGCAGCTGTTGTGGTTTCCGTAGAAACAAATAGGAGGCATTACTTTGGGAGCAACGTGCATACCTCAGCCTGCATTTGAGAGCTCTCAGGGACAATGTGTTTTGTCTGTAGCGATTCTCTTTGATTTCTTTGAGAAACAGGGAGTTCATCATTAGGCTGTGTTTGTAGTGGTGTTTTCTGTTTTAAACTCTTGTTCACTTCTAGACAGATCAAGGAACAAATCGGCTGTTTATCATTTCAAAGCAGCCAAAACTGTACCGAATAGCAAAGGTCGAACTTTGGTAAACTGTTCTGAATAAATGAAGGATGAGTTGTGTTGGCGCTGGAATTGAGAAGAGGTTTTGGTAACTCATGAAAACTGACATTTTAGCTTTACTTAAAGTTCTAAAAACAAATAGTCCAGAAGTCATGCACACTCCTGTGAGAATCTGCAGAAAGAGTATTTTCAGAGGTGACCTCTGGTTGTGTGGACCTCCCTTTTAAATGTGTCACCTGGAGTACCTGAGCTGAGGCTCAGAGCATCTGCAGCTTCCCTTAGCTTCCTCTGGAAATGAAAGATGGGTATCTGAATAAACCAGGCCTGCTCTGTCCCTTAGGCTGCACACCTGGAATGAGGAGATGTTAAAGCATCCTGACGTACCTGTGTTGTGGGGGTGGTCAGAGAGCTGGAATGGCACTGACTGCCGCACTCAGTCCTGCAGTCTGTTCTTTCCTGTTAGGGAGTAGCAACAGAGGGCTGGATGGGGTCAAGGACAAGAGTGGCTTTCTCCTTAAAGAGAAAACAAGTCACCCACCTCACACATCTGACGTTGAGAGGAACAGAATTGCTGCTGTAGCTATCACATCTCTTTTATGGGTTTGTTGGGTTTTTCGTGAGTAAGCACCTATAAATGTTAAATATTTAAGAAGTTAATTTTCCAGGCTCTTAGCGGCATTAAACAGCAGATAGATTTTATGGAAACCTGATTCTCCAGCAGCTGTAAATCCCTCACAGTAACAAAAAAAGTTTTTTTTTCCAGCCACACAGTGTTTAAAATATTAACGGAGTTCTAAAAGTTTTATTTGTACCAGTGGTCATTTTTCCAGCTGTTGAGCTGATGAACACTCTCAATTTTTTCTTCTTTCCCAGCACATCAGACACTTCTACATTTTTATTTTAGTTTTTAACAAGGAGGAAGTTGCGTTGACTTCTTGGCCTTATTCCTAAAAATACATTTCTGAGTGCGTTTAAAGGAGGTTTGTCACCGATTCCTGGACTGCACTCTGGTCCCATGGGGCGACGTTTTGCAGGCATAAATACAGAAAAGAGCCTGCTGCCATTGTGGCGTAGCAACGAAGTACTTTGTATTTGTTTGTACACACTGGCCCAGTTCTGACATCAGTGACACCAGCATAGAGTCAGATATAAATCTCTTTATGGGACACTGCAGTCATTCTGTGCTGTGGGAGACTGATGGGGCAGAAAAGGCTCCTGGTTCTTTCCACTGGCCTAGTGGGAAGCCCTCTGCTCACAAGTAATGCTCTGAACTGGAAGCATGCTGTGCTCCCAATTCATACGTTGTACCACTTGCCCAATTTTTGTATTTAATTAGGAAGGGTCGGTGGGCTGATTGTAGGGCAAAGCAGGGGAGAAAGACATTCCCAGCATCCTTGCCTCAAGGTGTTCTCCATCTTGCTAGAACCAGCGCAAAGAGCAGCTTCTCTCTATGTACTCCTCTTGGTTGGTTAAACTGCTTGATGCTGACGTGGGGGGAAGTAAACTGTTTGGGCTGGCCAGAACCCTGAGAGCTCATGTTGCATCATCCATGCATTAGGAACATAAAATAGGTTCAGACTGAGACTTTGTGTTGATGTGCCATTTGTAATGGCTGCTGAGACTTTTGCACACTTTGGTAGTGCTACAGGAGGAGACTAAAGAGAGTTGAAGGGGTAAAGCCTTGAGGTGGTGGGTGAATTCAGAAGCGGTATGCTGTTTGCCAGTGCTTGGCTGCAGTTGACGCTATAGCACTAGCAGTCATATCATCTGCCTGTGAACGTTTTATAGATCTATCTTGATTTGATTGCTTTTATACAATCAGCAAAAGGCATCAATTGCATTCTCAGCTGAGGAGATTGCAAGGGGCAGATGAGGAAATCAATGTCTGTCCTTTGCAATATTCAGGGCCTTTCTAGTCTGTAAAATGAGGTGTACCAGGGGAGTTGCACGATCTGGGACTTGAATGAAAAATGAATCTGTTTCTGTGAGCCCAATTTTTCTCCTGAGAGAAGAATCAACGCCCGGGGAAATTAATGGCTCAGTATTTTGAACATACATGTTATCAGAAAATGAGAACTTAACAGATGTGGCTGTGTATGGCCCTTCTCTCCCTTGCTCAGCTCAGAGTTTAGAACATTTATTGATCACAGCCAGTGGGGTTTTTGTGGAGTGGAGCAATAAACCTCTACCCATATATACATTAGAAAGTGGTTGAGTTTAGGTTGGATTTGGTGGGTTTCACAGACTGTGCCTGACTTGATCTCAACCTTTTTCTTGAAGCAAATATCTCTAGTTTGTCAGAGGGAATGAAACAACGCATTATAGCAATTGCAGCCAAGTGATGCAAGCCCCAGAGCCACCCGTTCCTGCTGGGTGCATTTCAGCTTTGTTATTGTAGAACAGGCTTAAAAATAAGCTGGCATTCACAGGTCTGTAGCCAGGTTACCTTTCTCCTTCTGTCTCCTTTCAGTTGGCAGTGGATTCTCGGGCAGCACTCCCAAATTTCTTGGAGGAGGCCATTCTTCACACCCTCTGATGTTGAATGCTTTGGGACCACAGTTCTGTGTATTCTCACTGTCCTCTGAAGACTGATGCAGGACAAGATCCTACTCTCCTTTGTTTAGTTGTTCTAAGGATCGGGCCCTTTTCTTGGACTGTTGCCCAAGCATTTTTACAAGTCCAGGCTTTCACTCTTGAGAACTGGTAGGGTTTTGGTTTTCTTCTTTTTCCTTCACGATTTTGTTTATGTCTTCTCCTACCCTGGCTGTTGGGGGAGAGTGAGATACACAAAGAGAGCTAAAAGATCATGAAAGATCACGATACAGAAGATCATTTGTTATTTGTAAATGGGGAAGAAGCCCCACTAACACAGGTGTGTTTAACTGAAGGACAGATCAGCTGACAATTAAACTTTTGTACAAAAATAGGGGAACATCCATCACCGTTGCATTCACAATATATTTTTTTTTCCTTCCTGCCTCAGTAGAACTAGGTCAGTGTGAAATCCAATCTGCCTATCACAAAGCCAATCCTATCACAAGACTGCTCCTTTCATCCCTGCTGGAAGGCAGGGTTACATCAGACAAGGTGAAATTGCTGCAGCTTGTGCACTGTTACCCAGAGGTCATGTTCCAGATGGGCATGTGGTTTGATGTGCTTCCCTGCTCTCCCTTCCCTGTGGCAGCATCCTCTTCTCCTGAGCCAGGGAGCAAAATTGCAGGCTTTGCCCCTGCTAGCAGGAAATGGGATGGCTCAGTGATGTGAACTCAGGCAGCTGGCCTGCTGTCGATTTTGTGTGGTTGGTCAAAGCTACCTACTGCTGTGCTCTGCCAGCTTCCAGTAGACTCAGGCAGGAGGTGCTTTGGTTTTTTCAGCCCCCTGAAGTGCTCTCCATCCCAAAAGTCATGCCATACCCAGAGACTGCTGTGATTTAGCTGTTGTGGATGCAGTGGCCATGGAGGTGATTTGGTGTAGAACACAAGCAGTTTAGAAAAAGCAGCTAGGTCTTGATTTTCCAAGTCCATCAACTCCCAGAGACCCTTTCAGGAGGGAACACGTTACTATTTTCTTTCTAATAAGATTCTTGCTGGCTTCTTTTCTCTATAATGGCAAAAGTAAGATGTGTTATTACAATGAGGATTTGCAGTGTCCAGTGTTCTCCTGTAGACAAATACATCTAGACTCAAGGAGAAGAGTTTCCGTAGAACTGCACTGTACATAGGCAAACATAGCTTTACAAACTGGCATTATTACTGCTACCTCAGCATGTTGGTATGTCACCTATTATTTGCAAAATGCAGCCCACTTCTGTTTGAGACAGATGTCAGATGATGTGTGCTCTGTGTCAGAGCTTGAGGCAAGCAGGTGAAGGAAGATAAACACAGGAGTAAATTGCAACCTCACCTTTGGGTTGCAGATGCGCAAATAGTGCTAGAATGATTTTCTGTTGAGTTCTGAGACTGAATGCTTTGTATAACACTTGCATATCTCACTGGTGATTTCTACCTACCATAATTACAATTCCACAGTCCACGTTAGGAATGATGCCTGTAAACTGTTTTGAATGTAAGTCTGAAAATGTAAGCATGAGGATCCAAGGAATGGTTCGTGGTAGTTAAACTGTCTGACAAGCAGCTGCTGAAGAGTACCAGGCAGACGTTTAGGACTCTCTTTTGCTGCTGAAGTTGGGCAGAAATGAGGAAGCGATCTTAAACTGACCTTGAAGGCTGTGATGAACCCCAATGAAAACTTTATGGGAAAATAGTAAGAAGCAACACATGCTTTTTCTGATAATTTTTTTGTCTAGTGACCATCCAAGGCACAAAAGGCAGATGCATTCTGCCTCCACTGAGCCCTCAAAATGAAGTGTGACATCTCATATGGAAGTTAAGGTAACCTATATTTCTGTAATTAAAGCCAGTTAGTGAAATTCCCAATGATGTAAATGAAAAGACGTGCAAGGAAGCTACATGCTCTCTGCCTTGAAGAATAGGAAAAGTGAATAAAGTTTGAGCCCTGTCTCTTTCTTTCCAAATCTCTACACGCTGCTCTTCTGCTTTGCTGCTTCTGGTGGCAGTGCAATGATGCCAGAAGTGTATCTACTGCTTTTCCTCCCTAACTGCCTACCTGAGGTTCTGGCACTGGGGATGTAGCTTTGACTGTTTCAGTTTATCAGTTCAGTGAACTTCTGCATCCTTGGTGATGAAGCTGGGACACTGCAGAATACCAGCCTGAACTGGACTGTGTGGTCTTCAGAGAGCAGTGCTTTTTATTTTTGAGAATTTGCTTGGTTTCTCTGTGGAAAGTCTAAGCCCACACAGTGATGATGAGACCATTTATCAGAGTATTTGACAGTGCTTTTACAGTGACTTGCAATCATTAGGACTTGATTCTGTTGGAAAGAATTGAGGAAGAGCAGTACTGAGTCATCCCAGTAACTCAAGTAGTCCTACCTCGCGTCTGGCTTGGGTCACAGCAGCTGTGTAAGGAGGAATCTATAGCACGTGGTACTTCCCTTGATATTACCTTCCGGGCTGTTAGTAGTCTGCAAGTGAGAGACTTTCTGAACCAGAGATTTGTTCTTCCTTTCTCCTCTGAGATCAGTGACAGCTGTGGGCTCAGTAATCTCTAAAACCCACGCTACTATATTTAAATGCCTAAAAATAGATGTAGAGGCCTATGAGTTTGTGGGCACCATTGAAGTAGACTGGAAATTTCCCATTTGCCTTTCTGGCCCTATTTCAGGTAACCAGCTTGAAAAAAAAAAAAAAAGGATTGAGTGGCTTGTGCAAGATGGTTGAACAAATGGGACAAATGGCTGGCAAAGCTCAGGAGTTCTGGATTCCATTCCTGTGCTCCGACTGCTGAATTAAATTTGTTCTTGTAGAGAAAGAGCTCACGCTGGTAAGCATGCGGTAGAGACGCAAAGGCATCTTAATTGTCTTCTCAGAGTACAGTGCTGCAGTGTTATTTTTTGTGTGTTGTTCTTTCCAGCAGTGTCTAGAGAGAGCAGGAGCTTGTAGGACATTTTAGTACAGCTCCTTATGCTCAGTTAATAATATAATTGCGACAGAGCTTTTACCTCTTGTGTTGATCCAGAGAGAAGATTGGTGATTTTCAGCCCTTCAGTCCGTCCCGAAGTGTTTATCTGTGTCACTAGTTCTATAATTTAGTACCTCTATTTCACATAATGACATTTAGACAAAGCGGGAAGCAGAGAATTGTCAGAATTTGCTGCAGCAAGAGGTAGGTATAGTTTGGGGATTTGTTCTGTACAGACTACAGCTACTAAACTCATCTCAGAGAGACGAGCCAGCCTAGCAGTGATCTACGCTGCAAGTATGCACTGAAATCCCTTCCCCTTTGAAGCAGGGAGAGTTAAACCATTGACTTTATTGCAGTTGGGTTAAGTCTGTAAATAGTTTGTAATACTTGCATATTATTAGTTACTCTCATGGCCAGATCTAAGCGTGCTTGATCTCTGGAGGAATTTGACTTTGCATACAGTCAGGCATTCCTCATTTCTCATTAGCTGGGTACATACATGTGAAGAGAAGCGTGGGTTTGACATCCTAGCCCAGTTGCTTCTTCCTGAGAGGGCGATGAATGCTCTTTTAGAAACTGGGAGAAATGCAGCATTTTTGGAAAAGAAATCTCTAGTTCATCTCCCAACAAGCTACGGCTGTGACAGCTGAGCACGGAACGCTCAGGCTCTGCATGAGCTGAAGTCTTTTATGATGTGGGACGGTTGGCATCTGCTCTGCATGTCACAGAACATAAGGACAGCAAGTGGGTGGTTCAACAGCTGGGATGGGAACTGGGGGGGCACGAAGCGAGCTGTCATCTGAAGGCTTACAGCGAAGGGAACGATGTCTGTAACTTAGCGTGATTTGTGTCATAGTTATTTCAACACTATCTCTCATTTTTAATTCATCACCTTCTACTCCCCAGTGCAATTGTATATTTGTTCTTACTTCTGTCCTTTCACAATCAGGTACATGCACTTCCCTATGCATTCACTGTCAAGAAGAGCAATCAGCAGGTGTGCTTGGCACATCACATGCAAGTGAGTGGGCTACAATATTACTGCAGGCAGAGCAGCATGAAGGTGGGAAACTGGATGCCAACCAAAGGAGAATGCCAAGGCCTGAAGTGCACTCGGTCTCCATGGGGAGTGATCACAAGGTGGTCTGGCATGGTCTGGTTGGAGATGGCAGGAAAGGTTGTTCTGCCATGACTTGATAGGAGAATAGCTTCGATAAGCAGACCTGAGGTTTTCTTAGGGCTGCTGTTAATGCTTGCAATTGGGTTTTATCACTCATTAAGTTGTTAGCCTGTTTTGATCTTTATTTCAACAAGGCCGAGTTGCTATATCTTTATTGTATGCATGACAATGTACTTACAGTCTGTGTTCCTTTTCTAAGAACTGAATGAGTTGCATCTCGTCTGGGTGATATCTCTGGGCAAATTCCATGCAGAAGACATTGGGCAGCCACACCCAGGGACAGAATTTTCTGAAAATCAGCAGCAGTGGTTTTTTTCCAGTGGTACGTATGCAAAAGTAAAACACGAAGCTAGCCATTTTTGTTTGCACTTTCCAAGTACAAAGGCTTGGACTTGGATGTGTGGGTACTGAATCAGTCTAAAAATAGACTTACCTAACCTGACCTTGCTATTGAGCTTGATATCTAAGAATCTGTGGGAATGATCCCCAGGCCTGAAGTTATTGCCTGTTGTGATTTGAGCTGTTTCCCTGTCTGAGGGTAGGACTGTATTGTTCTCTTAAAGGTTGTATGAGTCACAACTTATGTGAGTTGCTTTATCACTCTCATTAGTCTGGAGACTGAAAAAAGGAGAAGTATATACAAAAGGTCAAAGGCAAAACATATTAGTAGTCCTTGTAAACTTGTGAGGCGCTCCATATGATTTTCTGTTCGAGAAATAAAGCACTCCTAATTCCTTTCATCTAGGCTACTGCATTAAATGTCTCTTCCATATGTCAGTGGTACAATCTACATAATGAACAAAGCCTCGCAGATGGACTGGCTGATGCAACGGACATTCTTTTTCATAAATTGCCTCTCGCTTTTACCATTTTCTTGGTTTCCCACAAGAATATTGACAGTTACTGAGCTATTACTTCCTACATTGCATAACTTTTAAAAGTGCTACAATTCAGTGAGGTGAGATCTTGTTCCAGAATAATCAGTGGCACAAAATAGCTGGAGGAAAAGAAGGCAGACATGAAAAAGAAGGGGAAGAAGAAAAAGCATTTGAGAATGGATAGCTTAAATAAAGCAATAAGTCCACCCTGATTTCACGCTTTCTTTTTTAACCGATGTCATTAAGTTAATGTCTTTTTTTTCCTCCCCACAATTTATGCAGTACTACAGCTCTTCTGACTGTCTTGGAACTTCTTTGTGCCCTTGGCTTCCAAAGTTTTTAGAGCTTGCTTTAGGTTTTATTATAAATGCTTTTTTTTTTTAAACTAAAGGCCTTTTAGGAATGCAGGAAAATATTTGTTTTGAAGTCCTTCTTTCACCTTCATTGCTTTCCTTGGCCAAAGATCGCCCCTTATTCAAATTCACAAAGTTCTAGGACTTCAGATTTTATTTCCACCACTCTACGTGGTAGGTTGGAAATCAAATCCTCTCCGGTTCCTCTCTTAGACCTTCTCCAAAGACTGTTGGTAATGACGTTGTTTTAAACTCAGGTTCAATCTTGCCACCCAATTATTGGATCGGAGAAGGTAAAGTCAAAGGCTGAATTTACTACGACCGTGTGTCCAGGACTTGGAAAAGCTCTGTGGAAAACGAAAGTCTAGTTTGTATGAAAGAGGACATTTACTTTTGCTGTGTTTAAAAGGATGCATTATCCCAGCCAAGAACCTGGAAGACATTAAGGTAGATGTGATTGTCACAAACATTGAGCTTTTCACTTTTTTATGGACCATCTGCACTTTTAGAGAGTATGAAGTGGAATGGCAACCCACACGCAGGTATGAAGGTGACATTTTGGTTATCCAGCAACAACAGTATATGCAAGAGTTCTCATTAGCTGTGTGTACGGGGAGAATATAAAACTTTATGTAGTGATGGCTTCCAATAAAAGGAAAGATATCTCATTCTTGGAGTGAAACTCAGACATTCACCAGTCCAAAAGTTTGCCTAAGGCCTCCCCAAACTCACAGTCTCCTTTTTTGGTCTTTCATAGCTGCTTGATTGCTGGGTCTCCGGCATTTATTCTGCCTTGCAGAGTATGTCTGCCATCCAGCTGAAGGTGTGATTGTTCCACCTCATGTACCCATACTAATAACGATGTAACTGCACTGGCAGAAGTTTAGTTGCCGAAAATATTCTCAATAGCTCAGGCAGACATACCAAGTCTGAGCTGAAGCTCCCACTGCTGCCAGTCATATGTTTACACTAATGAGATCAGTATCAGTACAGCTACCTTGGGGATGTGTAGAAGAGTGATGTTGGTACTTTGAATTGTACTGAAATTTCATCTTTAGAAGTTTCTGCAGTGAGGATCGAAGCTGTACTGCTTCCAGTAACAGGCAGGTATGGAGAATGCGCATTCCCTTCTCCAGGGACTGTGCATATCTTTCTGTATTTTTTTGTTGATTTCTTTTGCTGTAACTCAAGCCTAGTTTTTAAAACCTAGGTGCCAGAATTGAGATGTAGATACGTATTAAGGAGTAGTTTTCGGAAGTGCTGCCTGCCCTCAGCTGTTAGAGCTGTACCTACCCATTCCTTCTCTGTTTTGAAGTCTAATGGTTGTAGTGTGCCTGTACAGCTCATGGGGATTTGCAAATGTGGAGCCAAAGTGAGGTCTCTAAGGGCCACCGATATCATCTTGAACTTAGGAAAAATGTCACTGTGTGCTTCAGGCAGCATTTGTGCTTTGATCAGTTTAAGATTTCCTTGGCAAGCAAAGAGAAGGGAGGTCCTCCTGGTCCTGTCTCAGATGATGGAGGGAAAGGAGCTCGTTTATTTTTGGTTGTGTAGTGTGATGTAACTGCTGCACATGGAAAATAAGGTTGCATTTGTAGACGGGATGATTCGTAGTGAATATCCATTCAATCCTGTCCTTTTCTCCTTGCTCATTACTGGTACTCAGTCCATAATTTCCTGTAATGTGTTTTAATTACATGTTAACAACTGATTTGAGCTGTTAGTATTTGGGCTTCTTTCATCTTTCTGCACTGACTGAATATAAAATAAAAATAAATCAGTGCCCAGATTATATCAGTTAGCTGAAATTTGTTAGAGCATACACATAATATTGTTATTGTCTCCTTGACTGGCTGAGCATGTAAACATTTCCAAAGTAAACACAAATGTAAACTTTGCTTTCCATGGGCACTTGTGCCAGTAAAAGCCGATCTTTCCAAAGCTCATGACAAGCTAATGCAAGAGGTGTGAGCATGGAAGGGACAAGTCTGTATAAATATCCAAATGAACATTCACATTGCTAACTTTTTGTTTAGTTCTCCTGGAATTTCACATTTCTTTTGATTAGAAGGTGTTTAGTTCATGCAAATCCTCTGGTCCTTTAATAGTCTGACTTTGCACTCACACACTTTTATGGAGATGTCTGTCCCGGGAAAGTCATACTTGGTGCAGTGGGATATACCATGTAGTGCTGCATTTCCAGTTTTATGCCACTATTGTGGGGACAAAGAATGGAAGGAATGCTTCCCACAATCCCAACACTGCTGAGGTTGGTGAGGACCTCTGGAGGTCTTCTATTCCACCTCCCCCTCCCCACACAGAGGGGGGGGAGTTCAATCTTGTCCATGCTGAATATCTCCAAGGATCAAGACTCTGCAACCTCTTTGGGTAACCTGTTCTAGTGTTTGACCATCTTCACAGTAAAACAATTTGTTTTCTTGTAGTTAAATAGTTTCCTTTATTGTAATTACCCTTTGCCCCCTGGGATGCCACTGAGGAGAGTCTAACTTTGTCCTCTTTACTTCCCTCATCAGGCATTTATCCATCAGGCTCTGTGTTCTTAGAATTATACAATTTCCTAAGTGCTTCAACGTTCATTTACAAATAGGACTCTTGCTTTCTCAGTTGAGAGGTTCTTAAACTTTTACTAAAGGCCCAGGATCAAGGAGCATGATGGAGTTAGGGTTAGGAATCCAGACTTGTGCACTCTCGTCCAGAACATGGCTCCACACTGATAGCTCTGCACAGAGATGCGCACCTGTGGCACCATGTCATTTTTGCACCACAATGTTAAGCAAGTGGCTTTTGCTCTACTTGCCCATGTGTACCAAATCCTCAGCATGAGGGAATGTTATGTGCAGTGGGAGAGGAAAAGATGCATTTCCTTTAGCAACTCATGCTGGGATACTGCTCTTGTCTACCCCATTCCTTTCTGACTTCCCCAGGTCCCCTGCCTTATTATGACTTTGTTTGGGGAGAAAATGCTGGCTTCCCTGGTTGGTTAGTGCAGTGGCAACTATATCTTAAAAAAAAATAAATAAATTCCTAATTAAGGAGTTGTCCTCATGATTTGTGGATTTGTATACTGGAAAGCAGGCCAAGGCTGTCTGATTTCATTTCTGTAAAAGAATGTAACTCCAGTTCCTTGCCAGTTTATACCATTCCCCATGCCGGGCAGTAGATAATTTCTCATGGTCCCAAAGCTTTCAACAATAGTCCATTATGTTTCATGACTCATAAATGGGCTGGTGCCCATGGAAAGCCATGTGTCTCAGTGCAGGCAGCACAGCTCCCAGCAGTATGTTTGAGCTGATTTCATAGCCTCCAGACCTAGCATGGTTTGTTATTTTCATGACTTGCTCACTGTTCTCATTGTTGCTAAGACTGTATTGCATCAGTAGCAGAAATAATATTGAAGGCCTTTATGTGTTTTGATACAAAATTAAAAGCATAATATGCGGAGCTTCAAATGAATGCGGAAGAAAACAAGATCAAACAAATGACTGAACTAAAGTTCAGACCTAATAGCTCTTAGAGATAAGCAGCTCGTATAAACTGCAGATGATATTATCTGGCCTGATATAGCTGCGATGATTTTTGCTGGACTACCTGTGTGCTCAGGGTCCCACATCGATGGATGTTGCACACGTCCTCTGTGTTAGATTGGAATAAACTGAGGGATTAGAAAGATACAATATGTAATCTCCTGTCTGGTCCTGCAACCTTTATTCGAAGGAGCTGAATCAATGAAGCCAACTGTTACTCGCATGATTATTACTGCATGCTGCCTTCAGCCTGCTATGCACTGTGCAAACATAACTGAAGCTGCAGTCCATACCTCTACACCTGAGTAAAGGTTGGGAGATTATGGCATTGGCTTTATGGTCTGATTCTGCTGCTATTAATGTCCATGAAAAAAACCACTGGTTGGCCTCTTTCCTCAGTGTTTTTTAATCCTATTGTGATTTCCTTGGGTTCGGGTTCTGTTGGCGTGATCTGGGCAACCTTGTGATATGGGGAGGGGCAGTTCCAGGGGGGTGGCTCAGGGTGGGAGCCAAAGGGAGCTCAGCTGAGCAGGGCTGAATGGAGCGGTTTTGTCCGCTGTTGTGAAGGCGTTTTGTAATTCTCGGATAACTTCATGAAACTGCTGCCAGGTGCTGTCGCAAGCCTATGGCTGTGGAAATAGCTGCTTGGGTAATGAGAACAATGGAATCTGGAGGAAAAGAAAGAAAAACGATTTATAGTATTTCTCTTTTGTTTTGGCGGCCTTTACTTATTTATTAATTTATTACTTTTGCTTGTTTGTTTTAGCCTGAATAGTAAAAGCGAAGATGTAGTATTGCTGTAGTTGTGTATTTAGACTCATTCTCATATACTTACATTCCAGCATAGGGTGAAATTTAGATCATGAGCACTGTAGATGAAGGCTTTCTAAAACAAGATCTTTCCTTCCCATTGTTTGTTCCTCTCTGTCTCTAATGGAAGTATTAGAATTCTTGAAAAAAGCTTTCAGATTCAGCCTCAATAGAGCACAAAGTATTTCCAAACGCACGTTCTTACTGAACTTGCTCTTAGTTATGTGATTTCCCATTTGCTCTTCCATTTTGTCTGATTTAGCCAGTTATCAGGTTTTTAATGTACACATTTATTTGAGAGGGCTGAATATATTTGGTCTACTGAAAGAAAAGTATGTTCTATAAACAGATCTGTTCCTTCGGCAGAGCTTCATCTGTGTAGCTGTTTTTTTGGAAGGAGCTGCCGCAGTAACATTGGAAATGTGCTTGGTTTCTTGAAACAATCACTGGGCATTTGTACAGAAAACAGAGATTCAAGTCAGGAAGATTTAAGAAGCAAAGCATGTGTGGATCTGTTGTGATGCTTAATGATTCATTTAGTGCTCTGTGGTTAATGATTATAATGACTAGATGTGGTAATCCTGCTCCCACCCTCACCTCCTCCTTCCTCTCCCTTACCCTTTTCCCCCCTGAAACAGGCAAGCACATAAAAATCCTGCAGCACAGAGTGTCAGAGATGGCTTGCACAGAGTGGCTGGCAGCAGGTTTGTGTCATCACCACCCTCAGGAAGGCTCAGCATCGATCTGGGAGCTCAGGCTTCCCGCAGCCTGGCCCACGCTCGTGGCTCCCGTTGGTTTCTGCAAGCTGCAACAGGGAAAATTCCCTGCTGCGGACCAAGCTCAGTGGCTGCAAACCATGGAGGATGCAGGCCCTGGCTGTAATTAAAAGTGCCTTCCTATTAGTTCATGTAGCTGGAGCCAAAGAACCTGGCTTCCCTCTCTGATGCCGAGGGAGGCAGGAGCAGTAATTAATTAGCGACATGAGCTTTTCCATTGTGCAGTCTGGTCCCGTGACCGTAGACGGGTTTTGTAGCAGAGCTGAGGAGAGATTTATTTGTGAAAGCTTAGGGCGAAGCTGCAGAGAGCTAGGTAAAAGTTTTGGAAACAACCTAAAATCCTTGTGGAGCGCAGCAGCCTGGGGGACTGTTTACCTAATGTTCGTGAAGAATGCCCTCCTTCCATCCCACCTCTGACCAACTCCAGACTCACCGCCTGCCCAGACACGCTCCGTGGGGATTTTTCTCAGTTCCAATGCAGAAGCTGTGCTGGTAGCTTGCTCGGCAGGTGAGCGGCTGCTTTACTCGGGGTGCAGTTTCACGCACGTTTTCCCCAGCAGCAGAGGCAATTCACAAGTGTTGCCCTCACCTTTGGCCACTTGCTGCTGGCACTGCACCACGCGCTTTATTGTCCCCTCGATTGTGCTGAGACAGCTCTTCGTGGGGACATGAAGTGATCCAAAATTAAGAAAGCAAACAAACAGCAAACCAGAAAGCTCTGGTACCCAAAAGAAGATTTGCTGACCCGGCTTACAGCGCAGTCCCACCACCAGTTGGGGTTGTTCATCAGTACAGTTGGACAGGAGGAAAACTGAGGTGTAGGGGTGGGACTCGGGAGGGAAGTGTGAACTTCCCAAACCTCGCTTCTCCCTGGAGAAAGTGGCTGTGTAATTGCCGTTTGTGGTTGTGCTGTACCAGACGGATGCATCCAGGGGATCTAAACTGATAGAGTCAAGGGGAGGGAATGCAGCTGTCTTTGCACTGAGCGCAGGATGTTTCAGTATTTAAAAGGGATCTGTAGGAAAGAAGGGGACAGACTCTTTAAGGAGGATCTCTTGTGATAAGGCAAGGGGAAATGGTTTCAAACTAAAAGGGGGGAGATTTAGATTGGATATAAGGAAGAAATTCTTTACGCTAAGGGCAGTGAGGCACTGGCACAGCTTGTCCAGAGGTGGTGGGTTTCTGCAGACGCCCAAGGTCAGGCCAGAGGGGCTCTGAGCACCCGATGGAGCTGTGGGTGTACCTGTTCATTGCAGGGAGTTGGACTGTGCAGCCTTTAAGGGCCCCTACCAACCAACTCAAGAGTTGATGTAGGATTTGTACAGGCTTTGCATTTTGATTCAACTGTATGCTGGTGGCAAGAGGGCGGAGAACACTTGATCCAGCATAAAGTCAGTGTGGTGCAGGCAGGTGATATTTAATCTGGCATAAAGCCTGCTGGTACAAAGTTAACATGTCGAAATGTTTTGAACAAATTTGAACCAGCACAGCTCACACCCATGCAGCATTTTGCCCTGTGTGGCTGAAATGGTTTTGGTCAGGCAACAGAGTAGATTCAAACCATGGCCCAGAGGTCATCCTTATCTTCCCATATCACAGCTTTCTGCAGGAAGCTTTTGAGCTCCTGAAAAAATCTGTCTTTTCTGTCTTCCTGTTCCCCATGTATCCTTAGCTCTGTTTGAAGTTGGTGCTATTCCATGCCTCCTCTGTCATCAGAAGCATAATTAAGGGTGCAGACACTGCTACACCCTGCTCAGCTTCCAGTAGAGACCACACAAGATCTTGACTTAGATGTGTAACTGAAGCAGCAAGAGACAGACATACAATGTGCTGCTCTGGACACAAGATCTGAGGACAAATTTGCTCTGCTGTCATGGTTTGGGATCCCAAGGGAAGAGAGGAAGCAAGCTATTTCCCCAAAAGTAAGGAAGGTGAGAGATGCAGCTCTTTTCTCTGTTACTACAGCAAAGTTTAGGGGCAGTAGGTAGTCTGAAAATGCTGGTAATGTAGAGCTAATCCTCTTGACCAGTAGTTTTTGTGGAAGAGGAGTTGTATCCTCTTTGAAAATTGTTCCAGAAAGTCTGGTTGCTTCTGATATTCTACTCTACGCTGTATTTCCTGGCCTTGCTTTGAGCTGGCAGATGTGAATGAAAGTGACCTCTTGGCAGGAAGGGAGGCTTGGTTCTGATGTCCATTAGGACCAGAGCCCCTCTGCTGAGGCTGCTGCTGAGGAGATGCAGGGCTGAGGGTGGCCAGACAGTGTCTGTTAGGGAGCAATTACTGTCATGGATCAGATTTGTTCATGTAATGAGTTAATGACTAAATACAATTAGTCAGAGTCTAGTTAAAATAGCGTGCTGTGTCTGAGAAGTGATATAAGCTGATGCCTTCAGATGCTCATTGAAAAGTGATTTCCGCCTGTAGAGGATATGAAGACGTTGAAAGGCCAAGTGTGGGATACTGGCTAGACGTGTGTTCACTAACGCAGTGAAAACGCAGGCCCAGATATTCATTCTGGGGTGCACAAGTGGGAGAATTGTTTCTGAGCACATGGGATGTCAGTCTAAGCACATAATAACGAGGTGTGTGCAGAAAGTTAATTAGGTTCATTTTCCTGAACGTTACCCAGTGTATACCCATAGTCCCAGTGCTTGAAGAGGCAAGTCTGATGTGTGAGTGTGAGCATCAGGCCTGGCAAAGCATCTGCGTGGCAGTATTTGGACATGCAAATCAACACGCAATTACTTTTGTTTCCCTTTTCCTCTACTTTATGATTAACTGAAGGTACCTGGAGGATGCTTTGTTTCCCTATGGCTCCCTTCACCTCATTCAAACAAACTTAATATGCTTTTCTGGACAGCAACCAAGTTTATACTTGTGCCAGCATCCCAAGCTTGTGCTGACTTGTACTGTTGTGGCAATAATTGCTAATGAGTGCAAACGTGTTCCTGGAAAACTCTTGATGCTGGAGAGGCACCTCTGACTGGAATGATGCTCCTGGCTATGGGAGGGCTGAACACCTGTTCCTAGCTCAGTGCAAAGAATACGAGGGACCCTCAGGAGCTCTGTCCCCTTTTTAATTTTTGAGTGCACCCTGAATGCAATGCCTGCTGTTGAATCTCAGATTTCTTTCCTTTTTTTTTAATGCCAGTCTTGCAAAAATTGCCACATCCCTTTTATCAGCTCAGCAACAATCCCTGCTCTTCTGTTCTCGCATGCAAAGGGCCCTCACGATACAGCAGATGGAGCTGAGGGTTGATCACCAAGAAACAATTCCTGCAAAACACAGGAGGTGGTGTGAGGAGGAGTGATGTTAGGGAGGCTGTTTGGCTCAGTGTCATGAGGGTTTTTGTGTTTCTGTGCTGACCTGTAGTTGTTTGAATCCTGTCTGATCAAAACTGAGCCTTAAGCTATATTTATTGCTTAAATATATTTATTGTTTTCTTGTAGCAGATTTTTTTTCCATTTTTTTTCCTGCTGTCACCAAAAGTTCTGTGCAAATAAATGTATCCATGCAGGGAGCCTGGATGTCATTATGTTTTTCTGTTGAGTCTCACAGTTTCTTCTTTGAACAGATTTTTCCTTGTCTTGGCCAATGAACTGACCTGAATAGGCCATTTAAAATTGATTTAAAGCAATGTGGTCCTGTCATGTGATTTTTTTGTCCTTAATTCTGTTCATCCCTGCAGCTATGTTGAAATACGAAATCACAATAAACCTATATTGGGTGGAGTTCACTCAGGATAGGTTCAACCTGCAGTATCCATTGCAAGGTACTGTTGGTGTTAGTAGAGACAAAGCCGATCTAGGAGTCTACCCAGGGGCATGGACTGATGTAGTTCAACTCATTCTGATTTTGCCCTTTCGTGATCCTCCTCCATTACTGGAAAAAAAAAAAAAAAAAAGCAGTAGGAAGATACTTCAAAAGAGCAGACTGTTGGGGCACCTCAGTGCAGCCTACATGGTCTGCTGGGGCACGAGGTCCTGAGGCTGGTGGTGGCCAATGGCAGAGGACTGGATTCCCTCACCTCAGAGTGGGCAGAGGAAGCTGATTAGAAATGTATTGATGATTCCCTGCAGTGGTGGATTTGGGTCAGATATGCACTGTCTTGGGCAGCATTCCTAGGTAGAATCTCTGCACTGTGTTATTGTCCCAGGCTTTCCTCCAACTG